>CM031616.1:1177990-1205490 GCA_018398815.1 Conus ventricosus
ATGTGGCGGCCCTGATATTGCCTCTGGCTGTACTCAGCGTCAGCACCAGCGGGATGTGGCGGCCCTGATATTGCCTCTGGCTGTACTCAGCGTCAGCACCAGCGGGATGAGGCGGCCCTCATATTACCTCTGGCTGTACTCAGCGTCAGCACCAGCAGGATGTGGCGGCCCTGACATTGCTCTGGCTGTACTCAGCGTCAGCACCAGCAGGATGTGGCGCCCTGACATTGCTCTGGCTGTACTCAGCGTCAGCACCAGCGGGATGAGGCGGCCCTCATATTGCCTCTGGCTGTACTCAGCGTCAGCACCAGCAGGATGTGGCGGCCCTGACATTGCTCTGGCTGTACTCAGCGTCAGCACCAGCAGGATGTGGCGGCCCTGACATTGCTCTGGCTGTACTCAGCTCAGCAGCAGCAGCGGCGGGTTGAGGCAGCCCTCATATTGCCTCTGGCTGTACTCAGCGTCAGCATCAGCGGGATGAGGCGGCCCTCATATTGCCTCTGGCTGTACTCAGCGTCAGCACCAGCGATGAGGCGGCCCTCATATTGCCTCTGGCTGTACTCAGCGTCAGCACCAGCGGGATGAGGCGGCCTGACATTGCCTCTGGCTGTACTCAGCGTCAGCACCAGCGGGATGAGGCGGCCCTCATATTGCCTCTGGCTGTACTCAGCGTCAGCACCAGCGGGATGAGGCGGCCCTCATATTGCCTCTGGCTGTACTCAGCGTCAGCACCAGCGGGATGAGGCGGCCCTCATATTGCCTCTGGCTGTACTCAGCGTCAGCAGCAGCATGATGAGGCGGCCCTCATATTGCCTCTGGCTGTACTCAGCGTCAGCACCAGCGGGATGAGGCGGCCCTCATATTGCCTCTGGCTGTACTCAGCGTCAGCACCAGCGGGATGAGGGGCCTGACATTGCCTCTGGCTGTACTCAGCGTCAGCACCAGCGGGATGAGGCGGCCCTCATATTGCCTCTGGCTGTACTCAGCGTCAGCACCAGCGGGATGAGGCGGCCCTCATATTGCCTCTGGCTGTACTCAGCGTACCCAGGGCAACCCCGATCATAATAGAGGCGGCCCTCATATTGCCTCTGGCTGTACTCAGCGTCAGCAGCAGCATGATGAGGCGGCCCTCATATTGCCTCTGGCTGTACTCAGCGTCAGCACCAGCGGGATGAGGCGGCCCTCATATTGCCTCTGGCTGTACTCAGCGTCAGCACCAGCGGGATGAGGCGGCCTGACATTGCCTCTGGCTGTACTCAGCGTCAGCACCAGCGGGATGAGGCGGCCCTCATATTGCCTCTGGCTGTACTCAGCGTCAGCACCAGCAGGATGTGGCGGCCCTGACATTGCTCTGGCTGTACTCAGCGTCAGCAGCAGCGGGTTGAGGCGGCCCTGACATTGCTCTGGCTGTACTCAGCGTCAGCACCAGCGGGATGAGGCGGCCCTCATATTGCCTCTGGCTGTACTCAGCGTCAGCAGCACGGGTTGAGGCGGCCTGACATTGCTCTGGCTGTACTCAGCGTCAGCACCAGCGGATGAGGCGGCCTGACATTGGCTCTGCTCTGCTCTGCCACAGGCCAGGGTGGATTGGAACTGCTGTTACTGCTGCTAATGCTGCTTCTACTGCTGCTTCTGCTGCTGCTTCTACTGTTGCTACTGCTGCTACTACTACTTATACTGCTGCTTCTACTGCTGCGGCTACTGGTGCCCACTGCTGCTGCTACTGCTGTCATTGCTGCTACACAAGCGTGCGTACGTTGCGTACGTGTGTGTGTGTGTGTGTGTGTTGTGTGTGTGTGTGTGTGTGTGTGTGTGTGTGTGTGTGTGTGTGTGTGTGTGTGTGTGTGCGCGTGCGCGGCCCTTGCAATAGTATATGTATCCTTAAAATTTCCCACTCTGAGAAATCGCCCCGTTCCTGCTCCCCTGCCTGTCCCCCCCCCCCCCCCCCTTCCCCTAACCTCCCCCCCCTCTCCTTTCCACTCACGTTACACTCCATAGACAAGGACGTCATGTGATACATCTGCCGCTGAGAGTGGTACCACCCCTTTAAACAGTAGCTCCAGTCTCCATAGACAAGGAGGTCATGTGATACATCCATGCCGCTGAGAGTAGTACCACCCCTTTTAACAGTTGCTTCAGTCTCCGTGAACCCACAAATACTTTCCCATCGCTGCACCTCCCACCATCCCCCACCGCTTCTTGTTCCCCCCCCCCCCTCCTTCCACATGCACACACCTCCCTCCCTCCCCCCTCTGCAGGCTACTGGTGGGGGACAGTCCGGGGTGACCTTCCTTTGCGGGGCAAGTGCCGGACACACCGTTCATTCCTCACAGCCGTCCATAATTAATCAGTCGCTGGTCTCTGAACGACTGAACCACCGCGTGGTTGGACACAGACTCACAACACCCACAACCCCACACACAAACACACACACACACACACAACACACACACACACACCACACACACACACACACACACACCACACACACACACACACACACACACACACACACACACAACCACACCACACACACACACACACAGAAGGTTGAATTTAAACCAGTTGTTAAAACTGTTTAATTGTTTCAACAAAGGTGACTTCACATATTTGTTTACTTTTGTATGTGCATATGTTCCTTTCCTTACAATATGTGCTTGTGTGTGTGTGTGTGTGTGTGGGGGTTGTGTGTGGTGTGTGTGTGTGTGTGTGTGTGGTGTGTGTGTGTGTGTGTTTCTATAGGTCTAAATATAATTTCTAATTTCCCAAATTTATATTGTTTGCATGCCTAGTTGTTTTACCTTGAAATGTTTAGTCTTGGATGTTGCCTTATTTTTCTTTTTTTTTTTTTTTGATGTTGCCTTATCATGTTCTTTTCTATTTTTTTGGAGGGCAGGATGTAAAAAGCTGTATCGCTTACTCTTTTACCCTCATTAAAGATCATTTTGACTTGACTTGACTTGACTTGACTTGACTTGACTTCACCACACCACACAACACACCACACACACACACACACCACAAACACACACACACACACACACAACACACACACACACGCCATCATCTACCCCACACACACAACACACACACACACACACACACACACACACACACACACACACACACACACACACAAACACACACGGACAGAGAGACAGACAGACGACAGACACAACCCCACACACACACACACACACACACAAACACACACACACACCACACACACACACAAACACACACACACACACAAATGCACACAAGAGGGAGAGAGGAGGAGAGAGAGAGGAGAGAGAGGAGATGAGGAGGAGGAGAGAGAGAGGGTGAAGAAGGAGACGCCACATGTGTTTGAAAATCAGTTAAAGTTTTTTCAACAAAAGGAAATAATCGGGAAGCAAAATAACATGCTTTGATCTACCCCCAGGCAAGTTTAACGACGGCACAATGCTAACATGGAGCACGGTCTTTGAGTCAAGTAAACCGGGCTTTGAGTCAAGGTACCGGTCTTTGAGTCAAGTACCGGTCTTTGAGCAAGGTAAACCGGGCTTTGAGTCAAGGTATCCGGTCTTTGAGTCAAGTATCCGGTCTTTGAGTCAAGGTATCCGGTCTTTGAGTCAAGGATACGGTCTTTGAGTCAAGGTATCCGGTCTTTGAGTCAAGGTATCCGGTCTTTGAGTCAAGGTATCCGGTCTTGGAGTCAAGGATCCGGTCTTTGAGTCAAGGTATCCGGTCTTTGAGTCAAGGATACGGTCTTTGAGTCAAGGTATCCGGTATCTTGTAGAAGAGGCAAAGGGATGTTACATCCACTTCCCCGTCACAGTTCCTATGAACCGGTGTAAAGCCCGTTCTTACCCCCCCCCCCCTGGAACTTACCCGCGGGTAAGTCTGGGCTAGCCTGATTTTACGCCCAGGGGTCATTCTAGGACTAGTTAGAACTTACCCCCCGCCTAGTTGGAACTTACCTCCCCCCCCCCCCCCGGGGTAAGTTTGGGCTCGCCTGGATTTACCCCCTCCCCCCTCTCCCCAAAGGGTCAATCTAGGACTATTTGGAATCTTCCTCCACCCCACCCCACCATTAAAACAAAAGAGGGTTATCCAGGGTTTTCCTCTGTCGTTTCCCAACACGCAACACCCGCATTTAAAAGAAAATTGGGTTACCCTGCATATTCACACCGCTCTCCCATTTCCTATATACAGTTGGGTTTACACAAAGTGTAGTTCTAGACTCTCTTCAATAGATGATTGGACCTCCTACTTCACGCCCCCTCCTACCCCCCCCCCCCCCCCCCTCCCCGCCACCACACCCTGGTTCACTAACATATGCGTATTAACATTTCTCGCGCTAGCTTACACGCGTGGGTCAATATTCGGGTGTGTGAGTACGCCCGTTTAAAGCGTGGGAAAGAAAGACGGCTACATGCCAATGTGACCAAGTGCCAATGTGACCAAGCGTAGTGTGACAAAATGTCGTTGTAAGGGGGGTAAGAACGGACTGTTACACCGGGCATCTTATCCCGCTCAGCTTGCTCTCAGGCTGGATAATTCAGTCGTATGGTACAGCCACGAGTCTCTTTATTTTTTTGCAGCGTATACAGCCTTGAACATTGCATGCAGCGCAGCTTCAGAAATAAGTGACAGGCGCGACGATGCCAGAGTTGTCCTTTTAGATGAAGCGACGGGTTTCACTTCTGATAGCGGAGTCCAGAACTGAGTCTACTGTAGTTTCCACGCCACCTGACCAGGGTGTCTGATGTTTGTAAAGAACTGAGTCTACTGTAGTTTCCACGCCACCTGACCAGGGTGTCTGATGTTTGTAAAGAACTGAGTCTACTGTAGTTTCCACGCCCACCTGACCAGGGTGTCTGATGTTTGTAAAGAACTGAGTCTAACTGTAGATTTCCACGCCACCTGACCAGGGTGTCTGATGTTCCTCGACACCTGACCAGGGTGCTGATGTTCCACGCCACCTGACCAGGGTGTCTGATGTTCCACGCCACCTGACCAGGGTGTCTGATGTTCCACGCCACCTGACCAGGGTGTCTGATGTTCCACGCCACCTGACCAGGGTGTCTGATGTTCCACGCCACCTGACCAGGGTGTCTGATGTTTGTAAAGCATTTTCTGATCTGAGTCGCTTTTGTTTTCTTCCTGTCATGCAAAGGATAAGATAAAAAAAAAGAGAATAGCTTCATTATCGGAAAAGACAATAAAACAAAAATGCCGACAAAAATTGGTCTGAATCTGTAAAAAAAAAAATCATGATACAAATGACAGAATACAACGTTCTTAAACAGTTTCCATCCAGAATGGCAGAAATCATTGGAAGAACCCTCATTATTGAATGCATCATCCTCGTAACATTGTCTGGACGAGCAAAAATGCACATGCGAGCGTGCTTGCACACACATAGAACACGCACGCACGCACGCACGCACGCACGCACGCACACACACACATGCGAGCGCGCGCGCAAAATGTCTCTCTCTCTCTCTCCCCTCCTCTCTCTCCTCTCTCTCTCTCTCTCTCTCCTCAATCCTCTCTCCTCTCTCTCTCTCTCTCTCTCCTCTCTCTCTCTCTCCTCTCTCTACTCTCTCTCTCTCTCTCTCTCCCAATCAATCTTCCTACTCTCCTCTCTCTCTCTCTCTCTCTCTCTCTCTCTCTCTCTCTCTCTTTCTCTCTCTCTCTCTCTCTCTCTCTCTCTCTCTCTCTTCTTGGGGGCGTTGAAAAATGTATTCATTCGGTACGGCTGTGTTTTGGTTAAGCTCCAACAAATTACTTAATTAATACTTGTTGTGGCCGAGTATTGACTTCAGATTTGTAGAGAAGTCTGTGTAGTGCCATGCCTTCTGGACATCTGGATTTCCGGCCACGTTGTGGTTCCTTTGTGCCGGTATTTGTGGCTTTTATGTTGAAAAGGGCCAGAAATCGAGCCGCCATGAGAGAAAAAAACAGTGAGACTCAAGACTGTTGTGGACGGGTCATTTTTGGTTCCCTCCTGTCGCTCTTGTTCTGGGGCAATTTTTTTACTGCAGTGTGGTGACGTGGAGCGGAACCCGGGACCACCGAAGAGTTCCCTGCGACAGACTAATCTGTCGAGTGGTGATCGCAGGATAGCGTGGACAAGTCCCGTACTTCGTCCAGCACACCGGGAGCTACGTCAACCACCCACATCCCTCGAATCTTGATTTAATGTCCGTGCTTCAGACTCTGAATACGAAGTTTGACGAGATGAAAGGCGACATGAGGGATTTGCGGGATGGATACGCTGCACTGCATGAGGAATTTAAATCCCTGGGACGGGAGGTGACGGAGCTGCGACGGGAAAACGAAGACCTCCGAAACAGCAATGACGCCCTGAAGAAAAGAATTGATTCTTTGGAACGGAAGACGGACGACTTAGAAGCCCGATCGAAACGGAACAACTTGATTTTTCACGGACTTGCTCGAAAACCCAACGAAACTCAGCGGGGAGTGTGACGCTGTGGTACATGACTTCATTACAGACACTCTGGAGCTTGCTGGTGATTTCCCCTTCGATCGTGTGCACCGCCTGAATTCGAGACCGACTCTCCAGTGATAGGTTGTTGCACGTTCTTCAAGGACAAAGAAAGGATTCTGAAAGCAAGATACAAACTGAAAGGGTCACAGGTGTTTTTAGGTGGGGACTTTTCTTTCAGAGTGAGAGAGGTGAGGAGGAAATTAACGCCTCATTTGAAAAACCCAGAAGTGAAGGAAAGCGTGCAAACCATGGTCTTTGATCACCTGCGTATTGACGGCAAGAAGTACGGTCTTGACGGTGGGGACGGATCCAGCCCAGGGAAATTATATAGGGGGGAGGCCGCCCAGAGAACGTAAATATACCAATCCTGGGCCACTTCCGCCCTCCCCCATTCGGGCGAAAGTAACCCAGGATTGGTATATTTACGTTCTCTGACAAGTAAGACTTCAAACTACACACACACATGCACAAACACACAAAAATGCACCCACTCACAAACACACACACACACACACACACACACAAAACACCCCACCGCACACTCTTTCTCTTTCTCTCTTAATTAAATGCCATAAAATCGGCCACACTTCTTCTGACTAATTTCCAACTACAAACTTTGTACATTAGACAGGCAGACACGGGGCGAAACTCGATCACTTAATTTACGGCTCGCGGCAGTTTGCACCTAGCCTGTCCTGTGTAAACGAAACACTCTCAGTTGGGTTGCGCCACATTGCATCAGAAATTCGAGATCGAGGCTGTCGACGTGGCACGACCGGGGCTGTCATTGTGTTGGAGCTATTGAACAAGAAGGCTGTGTTTTCACTGCGCTCTGTTGTGGGCCACTGTGTTTTAATTGTGTTATTTTAAAATGGCTAAAACGTTACTGAAGAACAGGTTTGTTATTCGAGGCCATAAGTTTTACTTTAACTGCATGTTAGAGTATTTGTTGAAAGAATTAGTTGAGTCAGTCAGTGAAGGCAAGCCAAAACTATTCACATGTCTGCCCGCACAGCGGGCGTGTGTTAACACGTTCCTCGCTATACAGCGAGAGTCGCCTCTTTCTCTGTTCTTCATTGCGCTTAACTGGTAGTTGTCTTGAAGGTTGGTGAAGCATGTTGTGAAACTGGAGAGTTTTTTGGGTTCAAGGAAATGAAACAAGATGTAGCTAGTTTTAAAATACGTGTTTGACTATTGATGAGATGGTTCCTTATCTAATAAATGGCGCTGCATTGTTGAAAGTTGGCTGAAGCAAAACAATCCATTACGCGTTGATTGTTGGGAGCTGGCTTGAGACAGCTAAACCCACGTTTAAAAAACATGGCGTTCATTTCTTTTTTTAAATTTTCTAACCAGTTCATCTGCCTTTAAGTGTTGCCCTTATGCAACTGAATGGCGATTTCGAATGTTCTGGCAAACAAACTAGATAGGGTTAGGCAGACCTTAGTACATCTACCAGTATGGAGAGGAGTAGTGTGTGGCTAGCACTATCTTCATATAAATGCTTCAAATATACAATGACGGATGTACTAAACCTACAAAACTATGTGTAACAGATAGGCTGACACGAGGCCGAAACTTAATCGCTAGCGAGACGCGCGACCTCGTTCACACAGCGAACGGCAAGCGACCAAAAAATCAATAAAGCGAGAGACTGGGCTTGCCAGGTGAGGGGTGTGGGTGGGGGGTGTATTCATTTCAGGTTGACAGCGCGCCAGGTGTCGTTTGCGCGGGTTGTATTGTCATTGAAGGTGTGTGGTGTAGTGAGAAGATATTTACGGGTTTTGTGCAGGTTGGTTTTGTTTATATAATATTTTAATCATGGCAGAACAAAGACAGTGGGAGATTTCTAAGCTGACAATACTTGACGAGCATGTTGAGTACCATGCACAGTACTGGAAACAAGATCTGCACATAGCAATGACAAGCGAGCTCCAGCAATCCCCGTAATCGTTAACGGCGGAAGCAAGACCTTAGTACATCTACCAGTATGGAGAGGAGTAGTGTGTGGCCGGCACTATCTTCATATAAATGCTCCAAATATACAATGACGGATGTACTACTACTGGCGATTAGAGCCCCCATAAAAGCTTGGCCACAGCAGTAATTGCCTTAACTCTGCCAACGCCAGTTGCAGCCTGGTTGAGAAAAGAGGAGCACAGCAAACTAGGCTATGTGATCATATGTGGTTGGGCGTCTGCTTCGTCGTTCACGCGCGTGAACGGTGGCCTACTTGCTGGACCCCTGCCCACAAACCCCCGGGACAGTTTTCTAAAAATATTTTCTTACCTCACCTGCTTTGACGTCATGCTTCGCCGTTCACCGCGCGTGAACGGTGGCCTACTTGCTGGACTTCTGCCCCACAAAGCCCTGGACAGTTTTCTAAAAATAGTTCTTACCTCACCTGCTTTGACGTCATGCTTCGTCGTTCACGCGCGTGAACGGTGGCCTACTTGCTGGACTCCTGCCCCGTGCTTAGGCTGCCTTTTTAGGCGGGTGTACTTTATACAATTGTCTTGTTTTATTTAATCAGGCTTTTGTTAAATGCACTTGGTGGCTGCTTTGAACTTGCAACAAAAGAGCCAATGCATTACAAAAACGCAAGCACTGTCTTGCACCAAGTGGTGTTACACATGACAAATAATAAAGCTCTGTGTACACCACACACACTCCTACCCCAAGTCACCCCAAGTTCTTAATTAAGTCACCCCAAGTTCTTAATTAAGTTTTTAATTAATACTTCAAGTTCTTAATAAGTTCTTGATTAAGTTTTTAATTAAGTTCTTGATCAAGTTCTTAATAAGTTCTTGATTAAGTCATCCTTTAAGTACAACCAAATTCTTATAATTATTAAAAATACAATCTATGTTTTTATCTTAAATAGCAGATGTCTAATATAGTCACACACGCCTCAAAAAACGCGTCATCGTTGAGGATGTCTTGCTCAGCGTTCTCTGCATAGATTTAATGAAGTTTTTACATCCGAAGCAACCGCATTGATTACAATTCGGGTCTATGGAAATGTCTTTTATAGACTCCAGGTCTTTATTTATTGACACCATCATTTTATAATACGCCATGATCTATTTTATTAAAAAATTTAAAATATTATTCCATTTGAAATGGATCAAAATGGTGCTTTGTTATTGGCGGTTTTGGCGTGCAGTTGTCTTTTTCTGCATTTAATGGTTCAGATTTTTTTGATTGCTTTTGTTTCTGTTGCCATGGGTTTTATATATTTTTATAGCCGCAATAACTGCCCCAACAGCAGCAATGGCGCCAAAAATGGCAACAGTTTTAAGTTCAATATTCCATGAAGACTTTGGGGCCCTTTGTATCACATGGAGTTTTTATAGCTGGCATTGAATCAACTTGTTCATGGCGTTGGCGTGTCATGTTTTCATGATGAGTGATATTCTGCAACATTAATTTTTTTTGTCTGTTCCACTCTGCTAATTTTTTTCCTGCTTCAACACGCCCAGGATTTTTAATGGCCCCCACCTGGTTCAGCGTTTTTTTGCTGTTTTTCTGGCTTGGTTACTTTCTCCACCTGATTCAATGTTTCCTGGTTCTGATGATTTTCCAGCTCGTTCATTTTGAAGGGAAATAAAAATCTATATGATTAAAAGTTATTAATCCCATGATTAATGGCGATAACAATGTTCCAAATCTGTAATTTTAGATCACAGCCTAGAGACTCTAATGACTTTGTTAAAACTGGATCTTGCGTTAAATCATACGTAAGATCTTGTTCAGAATCAATGGGAGCAAATCTACTGACTAGTTTAGTGTACAAACTAAGAACCGTTTGCCCCACACTTTTCACCATTCTAGACCCCAGCTGCGCTTCATACCTGTTATGATACTTTATATGTCTTGTGGCGACATCTGTTGAATCTTTTCAATGCTGAATTCAGTTCCGAGGAACTGTTTTGTTTTTCCACACGCTGCTAAAGAATACAGCCTCTCCTTTTTGGGCATAACAGCTTGATCATCAACTTGGTCATTCATAAGTTCGGAAGGTTTAGGCCGCCTTGTAGCTGTAGTAGATCATCACTGTTCATGTTTTTTATTAATTATAATTATTTTATTTTATAAAAATGAGCACCGAAAAACTATTGCCAACCTTGTATACCATTCTGCTGTTATTGGAGGACTAAGTGTAGGATACTCAATGCTTGGTAAAAGCTTGTTAAGAATTAAACCAGCAGATCTTGGCAAACTAGACTTTGAGGATTCAGCAAAGCTAATTGCTATCATTGCAGCTTCGGTTGCCACGAAAGATTTTCTAGTCAAGCAAGGAATAATTCCAGACAATATAAATATGTAAGAAAAAAAATACATTTATAAAAAATGGCGTTCACTCGCAATAATGATAGCGGCGCTGTGGTGAATGCGCTTGCTTTTAGCGGCAGTAATTTTGCATTTAGTAAACTGGGGAATGACAGCGAGAGAAAAAGACATAACAAAGCTATGGAGCAACTAGCAGCTGCACAAGACGCCTATGAAAGGCAGAGACTTGAGCAGTTAGATTTTATTAATGACACCACTGAAAGACAGGGGCATGCAGCTTACACATTTAAAAATGTTGATCAAGCAATAAAACAATATTATCTAGTAACAGGCAAACCGGTCCAGACATTGCCCCCACCAAATTCAGTGACTTTATCAACCATCAGAAAAACAAAAGATGCAAGAAATCGCGTTTATTGTCGTTGGTATGACCGTTGTGTATTTTGTTGCACATAATTATTGGCTGAATAAAAAATGAACAAAATCTATTATTCGCCCAAAGGATATTGGAAGGGCACCCACAGCAATTAAAAAGCTAAGCCAAGCAGCGGGAGTTAGTGAACAAACAGCAAAGGAATGGTTATCTAAACAAGCGATTTGGCAAATTTATTTACCTGCACCTAGGCGAATACAGAGACCACACTTTGTGAACGCAATACCGAACGACACCCATCAAATGGATCTTCTATATTTACCCTCTGATAGGATTAGACGAAAAAGATTTAAGTACGCACTTACAGTCATTGACATAGCTTCAAAGATATAAAGATGCTGAACCATTAACACAAAAGAGTGCTTCTGCTGTTGCTGTCGCTATACAACTAATATACCAACGAGGCCCGTTAACTTATCCTCGCATGATTCAAGTCGATGATGGAAAAGAATTTAAAGGCCAAGTGAATCAATTATTGTTAAAACATAGAGTTACCATTAAAAGAGGCATTCCAGGAGTTCACAGATCACAGGCTTTAGTTGAAAACTTTAACAAACAGTTAGCTGAAAGACTTTTCTCCTACCAGTATCACAGAGAGCTGATTGACAATTCTCGCAACACAGAATGGTTAGAAGACTGCCCTCAGTTTTGCGCGCAATGAATAATGAAGAATTTAAAGGGCTAAAGCCAGTACAAGCAATCAAAAGAAAAACAATAAATGTTGTTGAAGGAGAGTCTTCATCCGGCAAACTATTACCATTTGGATTGAAAGTAAGGTACCTTTATTTACCGGGGGAAGCAGAAGGGGACACTCGCATCAGGGCAACAGATCCAGTTTGGAGTGTTGACCCATATGAAATAAAAAGAATTGTAAAGATGAATCCGCCCGTGTATTATTTTAAACGAGAAACTGACACAACAAAACAACCAGCTCCTCAAAGATCTTTTGTGAAAGAAGAACTGCAGATAATCCCGCCAGACACAGTTCCGCTTTAATTAATTTACGGTCCTCCAGTGCCCGATTGCATATGAAAACTCTGGATTAACAAACACACGTTTTGTGTTTGTTCTATCTAACGACTTCTTTGTTACAACTGTTGTGTTGATCTCATGTAGATTAGATCGCAGTTTTACGTTGTCATGATGAAAAGTCTTATTGCCAACAATGCTTCTTTGTAGTTGTCATGTGATATGTTTGACTGCACAACGCTGCGGGATATTCCCTTTGCTTTCTTAATGATTTTCTCCTTGGCTCGAAATACTGTACATTTTTGACCTTAAACCAACAAACTCCTTGATCACCTTTCCAGATAATTCATCCTTCATCTTTCCTAAAACCTTCTTGTTAGTAATTGAATGCAAAGGCGAATCTTTAGGATAATCAGATGTATCATACCATCCACTCGCTCCTTTAGCTACTTCTAATTCCATGTCTTTATAGATGTCTTCAGTAGGGATATCTATAACAAAACTATCTGTATCTGTGTAAAGCACTCTGGACTCGGGATACGAGGGCTTAAAGTAGTCATAAAGAAATTCTAACATCAAAAGCTTTGATAATTCTAAAACAGTAAACCCAATAAATACAGGTTTGTCTAATTTGACTTTCTTTTTTTTTCATCATTATGCCAAAAAGCTGGTCATGAAATCTTCTAAAGTCCTGATAATTAGGTTTTGAAGTCAGCTTAATTGCTTCGTTCTCTTTGGTGACCAATCTGACATCTTTACGCTTGTGCGGATTCTCCATAGTCTTTCCAAAACAGCTGTTGTTCATCAACTTGAAAAAGTCTTTTTCTGAAGCATTGTGGATTTAGTTCTAAGATCAGTGTTCTTCATGATGTATGGTTTCATGAACTGTTCTTGATCGAAAGCAATTATACGATGAACTGCTGTCAACTTCAAACCATGTCTTAAATAAAATTGTAGAAGTCTGTAATGACAGACAAAAATTTTTTTTGCCTCGAAGATTAGGCACAAGTTTAGGTGGTTCTCTTGGATCCATCTTTAGACTTTCTGCTGCTAATGGATAGTCATTATGCAGGTCATGGAGTTCATGAGGATATTCTAAGTCAACTTCTAGAATGAAGCCACGCTGTTGATCAGGCGGTAAACTGTTCAACCACTTTAATGCCTTTTGAATATTATTTGTACCTGTGTGCATTTTAAAGTTGCGTAATGGAAGTGATTGCGCCATTGCCCATCCATACAGATTGTTTGCGTCTAAATACATGAGATAGTTAGACCTTTTACTCGGATCATAATGATCCAAGTATTTGTTGTTTGCTTTACAGTAATGATGCGATGCCATACTAATTCCTCCCCGCAATCCGTTTTCAATCATCTGAAGCATTGGTAAATCTGACAATAAATCAATTTGTACTCCAGTAAACTTTAAGAAAGCGTCCCAACTCATCCCGGGTGCAGAAATATAATGCGCAGGATCCAAACTATAATGTTTCATGCAGGTCTTTCTATAATTTTCAAAGACGTCCGCCAACAAACATACATCTGCCATCAAGTATGAGTCATGATAGTCTCCCATCGTTTTACAATCTAACTTCTGCCACGCATCTTGAGCATGCTGGTATCGGAGTCGCTGATGTCCTTTCCTCTAAGACTAGAAAAGAACGCGCCTTTAGGGGGAAGCGTCTCTTCGTCAAACCTTTCCCAACTGTTCATGTACTCATAAGGGTAAACACCCTTTCTAACGAGAGTTGGGTAAAAATATTCTTCCGTTATTGGGCAGGACTTTAAGGACATAGCCAGTGCCTCTAATGAGCCCATCATGTGTTGCATAGAGTCGTAGAAAGACATGTTATTTAGATTAAAACACATGTACTTTTCTGATGACTGTGCAATGCATGCTACCCTGAAGGCGCTGGTTACTGCTTGCAATATAAGATGAGAGTCGTAACCTCGCAAGTTATGAAAGAAGATGGGCAGCTTCCATGTCTTTGGTTCAAACTTTAGTTGAAGATTGCATTTGTTATGCGCCGCTCCTCTGAAACTTTCCGCTAATGTGATCATGGTCTCTTACTGTTGGATTCGCTGCGTCTGATGAGAGGCCTAAACCACAAATCCAACAGTGAGTGGCTGATTTATACTGTTCTTGGTCTTCAGGCGCCATTATGAATTCAGATAAGTTTAGATTATTAGAACAGGCGTTACGCACTTGCTGCATGCGTTTAAGAATGTTTCTGCAGCATCTGGTCCTCTATATAATTCTGGTTCTGAATAAACGCCATCCGACCTAACAACAATGAAGGCAAATGAACAAATCTGATGATTACTCATTAAGACTGTTTTCGAAGTTTTTGTGGCGCTGGCCCTTCATAAGGAACAATAAGCGACTCGAAGTCTGCGTAAACTACGTATGGAGAATGTTGCAGTTTTTTCCAGTTCTTAAAACTAACTTTTGATCCGGGTGGGGGCGTAATTAGTTCTTTATTACAGTCAACTGGGCCGATACAATGTTTCTTATGTACGCTTGCGGCTTGAACAGATGGCATTCTTGTTAAACATTTTCTGCAGAATTCTTGTTTTGTGTCCATCTTTTGAAGTATGCTGCATTAGTTTACTCATTGTTCGTATCAATGTGTAATGGTGGCAGCCCCGCTGGTGAAACATTAGTAGTAAGTCAACATGATTTTTGTCTGGCTCGCCAATTGTTGGACTGTTCTTGGACACTTTAATCGGCTGTAGATTTGTTTCCTCATCCCATGTGTAGATATTGACAGTTATTGGTTTGTTTTGCTCTTCAAACTGATCAATTTGGTCTACACTAACAGGAAAGATATTCCATTGAAGTTAAGATCTTTGGCGTATTGCCGATAGTTAGTCACTCTCTCTGCGTGGTCGCGGACATGATGCAGCCTTGCAAGAACGCACCACATGAAACATTTGTTGTCTGAATTTTTTATGTTTAAAACTGCTCTCTTTAAAACCAACTCCCGAGGTAGCGGAATGTAAGCCTTGCCTACAATCGGTGCATACTTAGCCTGTTTTAATCTGATCTCTAAGACTTCGCCCTCTGACCAACCAGAGCCTCTCATTTTAGCTTCTTCAGCGGCAGCGTCAAACTGTGTAAGCAGTTCGTCTGCCCAACCGGGTGTTAAGTCATTATGAGAAAGAATAGTCTGCTGTTTAGTTGAGACCCCGACTTCTAGATTTTCTTCATTTATTGTTACATAGTCGATTAAAACAGCTAACATTACTTTAACTGGCGGGTCTATTGTTAGTTTGCCTGGAACTTGAGAAATTGCATGTACAACGCTTGCCTGTACGTTTGTTGGGTCAATGACTTCTAAATCAATATCATTCAGTGCTCTTGATAAACGCTCTCTCTCGAGCATTCCTTCAAACAATTCGTCTTGTCCTTCATATATCTTAGCCATGCTGTCTTTCTTTTCTAAGCCAAAATATTTATTTAAATTAAAAAAAAATACTAATCAGAACCAATATCAACGGTCTTTTTGTGCTTGGGACTCATAAACTAAAGTATAAACACCTTTTGGTGTTGTTAATGTGAGCTGTTTAGAACAGAGTTTAATGTCTCGTTTACTTTTTTTTTAAGCATTCCTTTTTTATCTGCTCGGGGTCTGGCTGTTGAGAAAAACTTGTCCTCGCCTTTCTTTGAAGATCAAACTTTTGTCTTTTGTAGTCATCAAAATCGGCCTGTAAACGATTAAATTCTTCATCCGTGATGTTTGAGTCAACAAGCGCTTTATTTATTGTCAGTTTAAACGAGCTAAGTTTAGCTGTTATTAGTTGAACCATAGCTGTGTGCTTTTGGAGTTTAGTTTTAAATTTTTTTTCTAGCAGCACCTACGGCTAATGAACACAGGCCGAGAGCTAAAGACAAACCTCCTAGAGGTAAAGCTGCGGGTGCGCCTATGCCGTTGCTAAGAGGCCAACACTCGTTCCTGCTGATAGGGCGCTTATAGTCGATGCTCCAGTATTAACATATGTAACAGCATTAAAGGCGGCAGAATACCTTCGTTTGGTTTGCTGTATTTTGAAAGGTCTTGCTCTAGTACTTGCTGCATTTTGTGTAATGTGGTTAATCTGAAGGTTTTATGTTAGGGGTTTCTATAACAGCAGAATTGCCTGCTATCTCTTCTTTTGGCGGCGCTGTAGGCACATTTGGATAAACCTGAACAGACATGCTTTTATAAAATGAAAAATAATTTAGTATTGTATAACTTTTAATCTGTTTTCTTTAATAGTCAGCTGCGCATCATATATTAAAAACAAATGTACATTAAGCGGTTTATCGGCTTCTTCTTCTTTATCAATTTGAATGTTTATTACGTCACTCACAGTTCTCCCGCTTCCATGCAACTGATTATCCTCTGTTGACCTTAGGTCAATCCATAAACCGTAATTTCGTTGTTAAATAATCATCAAGCCTAACATTGTGAAGATGTAAATCTTTAGACACAAGGTCAACTGTTGGATTTCTACACCTCCCGCCTCCAAACAGTTTTCTTATTTCATCAAAATGCTGATAAGGTTTAAGCCCGCTAGCGTAGATTTGGTTAGGACTACCCTCATCGAACATTGCACTTTCGTTATTTTTGGATTAAAAACTTTTCACTTCCTCTTTTGAACGGTTCTTCATCTTCACACAGCAATAAAATACCTTTAAGCGATCTTGCTGCGACGCTAAAACTAAAATTCCATATAGTGTCTGCCCTGCTTCTGGGATATGTTGTATGATGAATCACTCTTTCGTAATATATTGTTAATTTTGACTGATATTGTTGCTCAATCAGCCTTGCTAAGTGAGGGTTGCTAACAACGTCAAACTCTAACGAGATGTCAGAAATGCTGTACTTTGCTTCGGTGTCTGATGATTTGATAACACGTTTGTATTCGTTAAAAGTTAGTTCATATGACAATCTGTCTTTTAATGCCTCCTTGAAAGTATGGTGCATGCGCTTTTACAACTCAAACTCAGGGGAATGGAAAAGCGATTACCATACGCAAAATTTACGGCTACATTACTTTTTGACGTCTTTAGTATCTCCAGCGCCTATTCTATGTTTTAGTGCTTCTTCATTTTCGATTTCCCTTTAAACGCAAGATCATCCCTTTCATTCCCGGTTAGCCATAGATCAGAATAGGTTAAAAATATGTCTGCATTATGTAAAGAAAATATTTCTTGCCCCCCAAGTTTTATAGAAATTTTCTTAACAATTGCCCGCCCCAGATTCTGTACAACTGTCCTGTTTGGGTCTGTTGTTGAAACGAGTTCTATTTTGAAAGTAAGACGCGCAGAGCCTGGCACAATCAATTTATCCGCTCCTAAGTCTGGAAATTTGACAGTAAGAATTTGATCTGCATCAATAGTAGATGGATTAAATTTGGAACAGTAATATTCCGTTTATTTCCCTGCACGCCAAGGGGCTTTTTCAGGCTTCTATGCGGTCAAGAATCGAGCCATATTCTTGTGACATTTTTTATGAAGCAAAATAAAAAGTTAATTATTTAAAAACATGGCAGGAATTGAAGCTGAAGAAGATTATGATGTTTTTGATCGTGGAGACGACATGAGTGAAATGATCCCTTTGACACAGCATCGCTCAACGCTCTCAATGCAGCGTGAATTAACAGAAAGTACGGTCGGAGCATTTTACAAAAGTTTAGGCCAAGAACCTCCCGAATTTATAGACCCAAATGATTTTGAATTAAAAGATGGTCATTTGTCTGTAAAAAACGATCAAGGGCAACTTGTTCGGCTTACAACTAAACCCGACCCATCAAAGTTTTTAGCCGTGGGTTCAATTAGAAATAGACTCAGTGTGAAAGATCAAAATCGCCTTGGCATTGCTAGACCAAAATTAAGGGCGGAGGCAGTTGCTAAACTTCAAAACACACTACAAGAACTCCCGACAGATAACCAAATGCAAAACATGGAACTTAAAGAATTAAATCAATCAGCAGGCGAATTAATAAATACAATAGAAGCAGAAACCAGTTTTTCAGAAGAAACAGCGTTTTAAAAAACAATTAATGATTCCCATTGCCTATGCGAGAACTAACGGCCCTTGATCATGCTTTAAGAACTATTAGAGGCGAATTAACAAACAATTTAGCAAAACTAGGTGAACTAGATGAGCATATAAAAAGAGAAAAAGAAAAACTCGTTGAGGCTGATGACGCCAACTTAGGACATGATATTAAGAAAGAATAGCCCAAAGACTAAAAGATCTTGAACAAGAGAGATCAGCAAGACTAGAAGTGCTGTCTACTAAACCGAAAACAATTACGAACTCAAGTGAGCAGAATAAGAGAAACTATCCAAAGAATTTTATATGAAAACACAACACTAGCAGAACGAATACGAACACTGTTTAGAGAGCAAGGAGTCACATTAGTAAGCGTTTTTAACGGCCTTAGGATTTGCAATAAGTACACTAGTGATGGCTATTACGGCGGCGGTGGTCAAAGCCCAGTGCCTCCACCGCCATCGCCTCCACCTGAAAATCATGGGTAAAAAAACAGCTTGATCATCTTGCGAATTTATTAAAAAAATTAGCCAGTAAAGCTATAGACTCTTTACCAGGTATATTAGGGGTATTGTTAGCTGGCTTTTGTCTACTGCAAGCAAAGTAGTTGGCTTTATGGCCGAGCATTTATGGTCATTAGTTCTCGTAATAGTTGGGTTAATTTTTAGTAAGATAAAGACCAAGTAATCCTAGGCCAGTTAATCCAAGAACAAGCGCTGTCTTTTCATATTCATGGTCATCGCGAACAGAGTCTGCGAGCTTTGCTGAGTCTTCAATGACTTTGGGGGTTTGGACTTCGGGAATTAGATGACTTAATCTTGGGTGTTTGTTTACTGCTTGTAATATTACTGGCTCAGAATTTTATGTCGTTTTTCCCAACCTTCTGTTCATTGCCTGCTATAAGAATTTCATTATATAGTTTATTATTATTCCTACCTGGAGTCTGAGGTCAGAAGGCAGCATGTAAAAAACCAGTGCCAACAGCAAAGTCTACTTTCGATCTTGCGTATTGTAAAACATGTTGGTACCTTTGAATACTTGAAGGTAAATCAACTGTAGAATTAATAGCGTCCTCTAAATTTGCTAAGTATTGTTTTTTCGCGTCAAAGCCAGTAGAAGGATCAGTTATGCTCGATCTTGCCTGTGCTTGCGCCCCTAGCAAACACCAAACGTAAGTACGAATAGAGTCGTTTATTCGTTCTATTCCCGCTCTAGTTAGGCCCTTAGAAGCGTCTAAGATTAATGTGTCCATGCTGTTTTATGCTCTTGCTCTATGGACCAGGGCTGAACAATTTTGAAAGGAGAACGCCGGTCAAAGTTATACTTTCTGTGCGTGCCCTGAAAATAAATGACGCCTATGCCATGATTATGATCCAACTTTTGTCTAAAGCCTGTCTTGATGTTAATATTGAATTCGTTTTCAAATCCTTTCAAAAGCCTTCATGTCTATTCTGTTGCTGAGTGGATTAAATGGTTTGTCATTTGGTAATGGCGCTTGCAGTTCAGACAAAATACGTCTAAAGGTGTAATAAAAATGAAATCTGTACACTGACCTCACCAAAGGATCGTGGTGATTTAAATGATCAGCATACGACACTCCACACCCAGTTGATGCACAAAACACAGCAAAGTTTAACTGGTTCTGATAAAACTGCATCGGATGACTAAACCACGCTTTCTGGATGTGCTCGTTTTCAATAGGGGGTTAAGATAGCTCTTCAATGGAGTACTCACCTTTTTATGAAAAGAGGCAGTCTGGGTCACAGCAATGTCGAGGGTGTCAGTTGCCCATATTTTTAAGATTGTAGTGCGGCCCAACAGAATTTTTGCGCTAGTATATTTAAATGCACTCATTTTTAATTTGTTTTAAAAAATGTTTGTAACAATAACAACTCAAGACAGTCCTTCGTTTTTAGAACATGCTATTGATAACAATTGCGGGGCCAAAACGGTCGCGCTCCATGAAATATTTTACAAAGTCGAAGGGTTTAATATAAGCAAAACCAAGGGGAATAAAAAAGATTACAAAAGTTGTGGGGCTCAAAGCTAACCAGTTAACAATACCTGATGGTTATTACGGGTTTTGCTCACTAAAAGAAGCAATGAGTAAATTCGGCATTACTCTCAAACTTAACAATGCAAATCTAAATAACAATATTAACATTCGAACCTGAAAAAGCAGATTACTTATTTGATAAGAGCTAGCTAAAATGTTAGGCTTTAAAGTTGACACTCAGGTCACTAAAAGATTTGTTGTTGCGCCAAACAAAACTACTTTTAAGGGGGAAAATCCGCTCGATCTTGCATTACATTCATTACTTTATGTTCATTTGGATGAGCTGAGCACTGATGAAAACTTATATGATGGAAGGCCCTCAAATGTTTTAAGAGCTTTACCAGCGGGGAAAGCTGCATATTGCGATTATGAAATTATACAATTCCCTAATTTACAGTTTAAAAGATTAGTTTGTGGGGGGGTTGGATCATTTAATATAAAAATTGCAGACAAAGCAGGGAAGTTGTGAAATGCAATAACCTACACATTGTTTTGGAAATAAAAATAATAAACTGTACTAAAAATGTCGCGGGGGCCAGAAGAACCAGGAGTTACATTAGCGCCTGTGAGGTGTATAACTTTAGAATTAAAAGACCTTGCAGATTGCGGACTTTGAACAGAACGGTGAGATAGGCGCTTTGTATGGGTTTTTAGTACACTAAAGATGGTGATATAAACGCAAAGAGGTTAGCGACAACAAAAAGTTTCCTAAACTAGAACAACTGCGCAATCTAGAGGCAAATAATGTTGGCCAGTATGAAAATAAAATAGTTCGAAAGCCTGACCTCAAATGGCACTTAGAACCATATTTAGAAGGAAATTAAATTTTGAATTCATAAGCCCATTTACATTTTTTGGCCGTCAAAAAAGTTTCAGAAAAGCATTTAACTCTGGCCCTTTACATGTAAGTCTTATGCCCGATGACAATAGTCGGAAAGAGATTGAAATAAAGCCGTATGGGAAAAAACAGTACATCCTCCACAGAAGAGAAGCGGTTTTAAAAGATGCTTCTACAAATTACAGTTCATGCCGCAAATGAAATTAGGGGACACGTTCACAATAATATTTGAAATTTCTGTCTTAAAAGATAAGGAGAGGGATGGGTTGTGGGCGTTAGTGACGTCCTTTTTAAAGGAATTCTAATTAGCTGGCAAAACTTAGACGTTGACAGTCTTAAAGTTACTGTTGTCATTCTTCACAATGGTGAGGATATTAAGGTCATAAAAAACAAGCAACAAAATCAATATTAGTCTAAATAGAAACAATCTTACAGAACTGAATTGGATTTTAAACTTACACATTAGGCCTCGTAGGGTTTTATTATACTGAACAAGTTTTGACAGAGAGTATGATAAAATAATAACTGGATTAGATTAAATTCTGCTATAAAACTATGGAGCAGTTAAACTTTAAAGACAAAAACTCCTCATTGCTCATTGATTTGTGGGCAAACTGGTTGTGGAAAAACAATTTATCCTCGACCTGTTACAAACAGTTTATCGTTATAATTTTAATCATATTGTGATTTTCTGCCCAACACTTAAATGGAACAAAGCATATCATGATAGAAGGTTTATATGGGCAGATGATGACATATATTTAGTTAATCCTAGCAATAAACTGAGTGAGTGTTTAGAACAGTTTTATAGACTGTTTGAAGGAACGCAAACACTATTTATTATAGATGACTGTTCGGCAGAAAGAGACATAGTTAAAAAAAGAAATACTTTGTCAAAACTGGCTTTCAGTGGAAGACATGCTGGGATAAGTGTGGGATTTTATGCCAAAAATATAACTCGGTTTTAAAAGACTTTAGAGAACAGTTAAAGACTGTAGTTTATATTCACATGAAAGACAGAGACTCATTTGAAGAATGTTTGCGCGAAAATGATGTTATTGAAATGATCAGGAAAAACATAGGATTAAACAAAAACTGAAATCTGAAAATGTTTAGTAAATTAGTATTGAAAACGGATAACCCTGCACAGTATGTTTGCTTGTAGATAATCGTTATTTTTTGGTTATTGAAGTCTTACTTGTCAGAGAACAGGGAAATACCAATCCTGGGTTAAATTTCGCCCGAAACTGGGTGAGGGCGGAAGTGGCCCAGGATTGGTATTTCCCTGTTTCTCTCGCCCTGCAGTGACACCGGTTGCGTTTAACGGGTGCAGGCAAACTTCCCGTGCGGAGCAAGTTGTGTGCGACACTGACAGTGACCCGACCCCGGTGAGCGATCTCTTTGGTTGTGACATTGTAAACATTGGTTCCGCGGTGGCTCGGGGGATGGATGTTTTCGTATTACAGAGAAGAGAATAATTGCAATAATCAACTTCCAGATAATATCTCTTTTGATCATGACGTGATTTGTGTTTAATGATAGTGAACAATTAACATGTATACCGTTGTGTGTTGATTATGTCACTCCTCGATCAGAAAACAGGGACACTTTATATTTAGAACAGAGGCAGTTATCAACAGAAGCACGTGGCACTGACGAGGATAAAGATAGGGGGTTGTCTCAAATGAACAATTGTAACGAAGTTGAGTGTGTTTTTGATAATGTTAATGTACATGTGAGAAATCCGTCAGTCTATGTACACGAAAGTGGTGATGAAAATTGTAATGAAAGTGCACCTGCTCTGCATGTTGATGAAATTCATGTTGATGAAATGCATATTGATGAAATTCATGGAAAGAATGGATATTCAAAATCCTTTAAATTTTTGCACTGGAATATAAATGGGATTCTTTCTAAAATTTACAATAAAAAGTTTCTCTCATATTTGTTTCACTTTGACTTTATCTGTCTCGTTGAGACGTTTGTGGAAAATCTTGAATTTAGCGTGTTTACAGGTTATACTGTGTTTCATAAGTCTGCTATCAAGTTTTCAAATCAAGGCAGACGGTCAGGGGGCTTGTTATGTCTGATTAAAAATGATTTTGTGTCTTATGTTAGAGAGCTCCAAATGAATTGTTCTAATGCTCTTTTTGTTTTGATTGACAAGACTTTGTTTGGTTTAACAGAGGATGTGTTATATGTTTGTTCATATGTGCCGCCTGAGGGTTCACCATATTATGCTTTTTTTGACGTTGATAATGGCATTCTTTCTCTTGAAGAATGTCTTACTGATTGTATACTTGATTTGAATGATGTACATATAATCTTGTCTGGTGATCTGAACAGCAGAACGGCTAATGTTTCTCAAGATATTTTTGACATGTATAATACTTACAATTTTGAATTTGATAGTTGCTCTGATTATTTAGAAAGGAAATCTTCAGACAATGTACTCAATAATTATGGAAAATGTTTGTTAAATATGTGTACCTCGCTGGGATTGTATATACTAAATGGAGTATGTAATGGTGATCTTGATGGGCACTGTACATATATTTCAGACAGTGGGTGTAGTGTAAATGACTATTTTCTGATTTCTCGAAATCTACTCTCAGTTGTTTTGCCTTCTTGTAATTTAGTTGTTTCAGAGAGATTAGAATCTGACCATTTACCTATCGAATTTCATTTTGGAATGCCTAAACTTAACGCTGTGTCTTTAACTGTTGAAAATGATTGTGAGGTAATTGAAAAGTTTGTGTGGAACCCTTCTTTTGAACCAACGTGCGTCCATACAATGCAGTCGGTTGAAGTATTATCATTACTCGACGATGCTATAAATATGATTGATCGTGATTGTAATGAAGCCTTGAATATGTTTGTTGCATGTCTTAAAACTCACGCTGGTTGTCTGAAAAAGCGAATTTGTTTGAACAAAATGAGTGAAAAAAGTGATTGGTACGATGATGAGTGTAAAATAAGTAAATCAAAAGCTAAAGGATTGCTGAGTACATTTCTGCGGACGAAGGATGCTACTGATCGCGTTGCCTACTGTATAGCCAGGAGAGAGTATAAAAATCTTCTAAAATTAAAAGAAAAACAACATAATGATTCATTGTTAGGATCGCTAATTGCATCAGTTAATGATCAAAGACAGTTTTGGGAAAATGTGCGTAGAGTTTCCTTTAAAAGAAAACAACCATATAAACAATATAACAATGGTTGATTGGTATAATCACTTTAAAAAATTACTGGAAACAAATTTAGAAACAGAAGATTCTTGTATAATTGATAACTGCGATGATGATGCTAGTGATACTAGTGACGCAAATGATAATAATGACGAGAATGACGATGACGGTTCCATGAACCGCCCAATATCTAGAGAAGAAGTGTCATTAGCGATAAGGAAGTTAAAGAATGGTAAATCGGCTGGTCCAGACGGAATTATTGGGGAGATGCTAAAGCACGCTGGGAATCGCGTTATTGACTTCTTTGTTAAACTTTTTAATACTTTGTTTGATAAGGGAATCTTCCCAGATAAGTGGACGGAAAGTATTGTACTACCTTTATTCAAAAAGGTGATAAAGACGATCCTAATAATTACAGAGGAATATCGCTATCAGATACAAGCAGCAAACTCTATAGTTCTATTGTAAACAACAGGATTCAGGAATGGACTGAGTTGCATAATATTACTGGGGAACAACAAGCGGGATTTAAAAGAGGTTACTCTACTACTGATCATATGTACACATTATTAGCTTTTAATACAAAAGCAGTTTTGTCTTAACCGCAAACTCTACGTTGCTTTTATTGATTTTGAAAAAGCTTTTGACTCTATTGAAAGAAACTTATTATGGCCTATTCTTTTGAAAAATGGTATCAAAGGGAAACTTTTCCGATGTATCCACAGCATGTATGTTACAGTCAGAACTAGAATTCGTTCCGGCTCAAAACTGACCGACTTTATAAATTGTACCCGAGGGGTAAAACAAGGCGATGTTACTAGTCCAGTATTGTTCACTTTATTTATAAATGAATTAGCGTTGGAAGTAATCAGAAATGGGAAACATGGTGCTACATTTACGTGTGATTACTTTGAATTATTTGTATTACTTTTGGCAGATGATGTGGCTCTCTTGTCAGAAACAATAGTTGGGTTACAGACACAATTAAACAGCCTATATAGAGCAGCATCAGGACTCCATCTAAAGCTGAATATGAATAAAAGCAATATAGTCGTTTTTAGGAAAGGTGGATACCTAGCAGCGAGAGAACATTGGTCTTACAATGGAATCCCTATACCTGTTGTTAATGCTTATAAGTATTTAGGTATTCATTTTTCAACAAGATTGAGTTTTACTGTGTCGTGTCAAAATCTTGCCAGTAGAGCGAAACATGCGTTGTTAAGTATATTGCAAAAATTATTTAAATTAAATTGTAGTTCCCTTGTTGTATATTTTAAATTATTTGACACACAAGTACAACCAATTGTTCAATATGGGGCTGAATTGTGGGATTAAGTAGTGCAGCTCGACTCTGTGAAAAGGTACACCTGTTTGCTCTTAAAAAGTTCCTAGGTGTTCAAATGCAAACACCAAATGATTTGATATATGGAGAAACAAATAGATACCCCATTTACATAAATTCTGCAGTCAGGTGTGTACGTTACTGGCTAAAGTTGACAAGAATGGATGAGTCAAGATTACCACGAAAAGCATACTGTACGTTATTTGATTTGGATTCTCGTGATAAAACCAACTGGGTATCCGATATTCGTTGTAAACTGTATTCACTTGGTTTTGGGTATGTATGGCTAAACCAAGGTGCAGAGGGAATAAATCAGTTCCTTTCTGCTTTTAAGGAAAGGTTGGTTCTTTGTAGATGGCAAGAATGGGACTTTCATATCAAGAACAGTGAAAGATTTAGTTTTTACAATACTTTTTGCACAATAGCTGCTGATAAGACACATTTGAAATTGAACTTAGACAGGCACCTGAAAATCATTACGACAAAATTTAGACTTGGCGTTTCAGAAATCGCTGTCCATAAGTTTCGTTACAAACAACACACGCCTGTTGATTTAATTTGTCCATTGTGCAAACAAGCGACAGAAGATGAGGTGCATTTTGTTTTGTGCTGTCCCGTTCTAAAGGATTTAAGAGTAAGGTATATTCATCTTAAGTACTATAAATATCCGAATCTTTTTCGTCTTGGATTACTTCTAGCATCAAATAACGAAAGAACAACTAAAAATCTGTCCATTTATCTATATAAAGCGTTTAAGATACGTTCTGTGTGTGTTTCTTAGTGCATCAATTTTGATCATTTATATTGTATTATATTTCTTTTGGAATGATTTTTGTTGCACCCCCTTCAATAGGGGCAATGGCCTATTATTGAATAAACTATCCGTATCCGTATCCGTATCTCTCTCTCTCTCTCTCTCTCTCTCTCTCTCTCCTCTCTCTCTCTCTCTCTCTCTCTCTCTCTCTCTCTCTCTCTCTCTCTCTCTCCCAATCAATCTTCCTACTCTCCTCTCTCTCTCTCTCTCTCTCTCTCTTTCTCTCTCTCTCTCTCTCTCTCTCTCTCTCTCTCTCTCTCCCAATCTTCCTTCTCTCTCTCTCAATCTTCCTTCTCTCTCTCACTCTCTCTCTCTCTTTCTCTCTCTCTCTCTCTCTCTCTCTCTCTCTCTCTCTTTCTCTCTCTCTCTCTCTCTCTCTCTCTCTCATCTCTCTCTCTCTCCATATCTTCTCTCTCTCTCTCTCTCTCTCTCTCTCTCTCTCTCTCTCTCTCTCTCCTCTCTCTCTCTCTCTCCCTCTCTCTCTCACTCTCTCTCTCTCTCTCTCTTCCTCCTCTCTCTCTCTCTCTCTCTCTCTCTCTCTCTCTCTCTCTCTCTGTCTCAGGAAGATACACAGGCAACCCTACATGGACTAGACGCTGTGGTCACAGTGGTGACTGATGTTGGCTGCTGTGGTCACAGTGGTGACTGATGTTGGCTGCTGTGGTCACAGTGGTGACTGATGTTGGCTGCTGTGGTAACAGTGGTGACTGATGTTGGCTGCTGTGGTCACAGTGGTGACTGATATTGGCTGCTGTGGTCACAGTGGTGACTGATGTTGGCTGCTGTGGTCACAGTGGTGACTGATGTTGGCTGCTGTGGTCACAGTGGTGACTGATGTTGGCTGCTGTGGTCACAGTGGTGACTGATGTTGGCTGCTGTGGTCACAGTGGTGACTGATGTTGGCTGCATGCTGGGAGTGGCGGAATCCACTTATCTGTGGGATGTTCCGGCCGATCTTGTGTCCATCTGAATGTCTGTCCGTCCAGACTGAAAGAGGATGACCGACCACACGGTCCAGTTTCATCCA
>CM031616.1:1215490-1225490 GCA_018398815.1 Conus ventricosus
AGTTATTTGACTGAAACTGTGTAGCATTGTGTGAATGTCTCCTACCTTTTTGTAAGCTTAACTCAGACAAAAGTGGAGATTCATAGTTATAGTAGAAACTCTACCATAGAGAAAACTTTGCTGTCTGAGTCTCACACCTCTTCTGAAAAGATAAAAGGGTAAATGTGTGAACTCGACAAACTAGCCCATCAGCTTCTCACCTACAGACCAAGTTCTCTTTATCGCAGAACTGGGATCATGGTCACGCTACAAATTGTGGCTAAACCATCCTCTGTGGCTACGCCAGAAACTGGGGAACGCCAGACACCATGGCTACACTTTAAACCGGGGCTAAGCTACTACCACTGGGCAAGACTGGTTGAGAAGACACCCCATGGCCCAGCCATACCACAGGTCTACACAGGAAGAGCAGTCATCAGCCACAGGAGAGATCAACTACCCTCTCCAATACAAGTTAAGCTATTAATTCCCCTGGACTCAAATCCATCAGACCCTTACCCTCACCTTACAATTAAATAGTGAGAACCTGTCTATGAGTACCACTTTGGCTACTGCACTGGGTGTACGCAAGCGAAGTGGATGTGTAATAAAAGTATGCATTCAGAGTAACTTAGACAGGCCCACTGTATTCCAACTTAAGTGGCTGCACGGAGTGTAAGCATGTAAAGTAGGAGTGAGGAAGGGCCCCTCATTGTTGTGGTTCACTGAGAACTAAAACGTAGCCTATAGAACAGACATTATATACTTACCTATGTGTAAGCAAGTAAAGGTGATGTGTGAAATTGCGCTTGTGTCAGTTCTCTGTTGTTCAATCAAATATTAAATGTTTGAACTTCTGTCTTCAATTCTGTCTCTCAGAGCTACAAGTGCGTTTAAGAGTACAGGCCCAAGGAAACTTATCTCAGAGCCACTATAAGTATTCTAACAAGACCCGGAACAAATATAAATTCTCTCTTGAGGGCACATAAGACCGTATGGCGAAAGCTTGGCTGTGTCTGGAGTGGCACTGTCTTCATCTGTCCGTGGGCAGGGGTGGTTGGGTCTGTGGGGTGTGCTCGGCAGCTGGAGGGTGGTGTTTTTCGCCGGTGGGCTCTGCAGTCATGAAATACGGGCTGGTACACCCATGGGATGCTACTTTAAGGCTGTTATGAGCTGCATCCTGTAGTCTAATTTACCTCTGTTCAGGAGCAGTTATGTCCCTTGATATCTTAATGGAGTGTCCTGCGCGTGCCTGTACCATCGTCAACACAGCGCAGGCCTCCTAGGGTGGTACAGGACTGCTCTAAAGGCAGGTGAAGACAGTGCTTCTCTGGGTCCTCCCCAGCACCTTCGGGTGTTTCTTTTTCTTCTTTGCCTTAACTAGGCTGACCCTGGAGAAAGGTCCAGTGACGGCGAGGAAAGACCCACTGACCACAGGGAAAGTCCTGTTGACAGTGGGAAAGACTACAACTCTGGATTCTCTCTTGAGGGCACATAAGACCGTATGGCGAAAGCTTGGCTGTGTCTGGAGTGGCACTGTCTTCATCTGTCCGTGGGCAGGGGTGGTTGGGTCTGTGGGGTGTGCTCGGCAGCTGGGGTGGTGTTTTTTCGCCGGTGGGCTCTGCAGTCATGAAATACGGGCTGGTACACCCATGGGGATGCTACTTTAAGGCTGTTATGAGCTGCATCCTGTAGTCTAATTTACCTCTGTTCAGGAGCAGTTATGTCCCTTGATATCTTAATGGAGTGTCCTGCGCGTGCCTGTACCCATCGTCAACACAGCGCAGGCCTCCTAGGGTGGTACAGGACTGCTCTAAAGGCAGGTGAAGACAGTGCTTCTCTGGGTCCTCCCCAGCACCTTCGGGTGTTTCTTTTTCTTCAAGTATTCTAACAAGACCCGGAACAAATATAAATTTATTTTGATGACTAGTACCGGAAAGTTGCTTCTTTCACCACTAGTAAGAGAGAGGGTGTAGGTGAAAGTTTAAGATAATTCTCATCGAGAAATTATTCCAAGTCCTTCCCCTAGAGGACCCACCTACCACTCATCCTCCTCTCATCACACAAAGAAACAAAAAACAGAATGGAATTGTCTTGCTACCATCATTCGTCTTTACCACACACACACATTCCATAAAAAAACCCACTTTCTGTCACTATATATTTTAAACAAAAATGGAGGGAGCAGGACAACTTTAATGTATAAAACGCACTTTGCTCCAATAAAGCACTATTCATGCATACTGCTGACAACTTTAATGTATAAAACGCACTTTGCCCCAATAAAGCACTATTCATGCATACTCTGCTGACAACCTTTAATGTATAAAACACGTTTTGCCCCAATAGAGGACTATTCCTTCATGCTGCTGACAATTCTAATGTAGAAAACAGCCTCAATAAAGCAGCACTCTGCAAAGATTCCCTTACGAGAAAAATGAAAGGGAGGGATGAGGGGGGAGGGGGTGGGGTGGGAAGAAGTGTGGTAGTGCGATCGATCTGCACTGAAAGGGAGGGATGAGGGGGGAGGGGGTGGGGTGGGAAGAAGTGTGGTAGTGCGATCGATCTGCACTGAAGCTTACTGTTCAGTCAGCCTTTGACGGACACGATAAGATAAAAAGGTTGCCCGATGGACCAGTAGAGACAGGATTTCCACTTGTCCCCCCAGATGATTTACACGTCACAGCAATCAGACAAGTGGATATTTTGAGCCCTGCCTATTATCAAACTGCACCAGCAAGATTGATTACACAAACAAGATGTACACTCCACCATCCCTTCCCGTTTGTTTTATCTACCTTATCCCCTTTATCTTGCTATGGTGTTTAGTCACGCACGTAAATTATGCAGGCAATTCCCTTCCCGTTATTGACACTGGATACGATTAGCATCATCTGTTGATCTGATCAAACCTGATATAACCTGGATAAGGTGCAGCATGTTCATATGATCAAACCTGATATAAATTGGATTAGATGCAGCAGCATCTGTTGATCTGATCAAACCTGATATAAACTGGATCAGATGCAGCATCATCTGTTGATCGATCAAACCTGATATAAACTGGATCAGATGCGCATCATCTGTTGATCTGATCAAACCTGATATAAACTGGATCAGATGCAGCAGCATCTGTTGATCTGATCATAAACTGCTGGATATTGTTCGAAAAAAGTATTCATATCACGTTGTGATAACTTTATAAATGATAATAATTGTTATATAAACTGTAAATACAATCGCACATCTGTTACAATCAACCATATAACTATCAATGACACAATCATCAAACCTGAATAAAATCAACTCACATATCAAATATATAAACATATCAATATCATCTTACATCAACTATATAACTGATCAGATGCATATCGTTATCTGATCAACATATAACTGATCATGCAGCAGCATCTGATGACAACCTGAATAAATGATCATCATCATTTGAATGATCAAACCTATTAACTATCAGATGCAGCAGCACTTATCAGATCAACCTATATAAAGATCATGCGATCATCTGACTGATCAAACTGAGCAAAAAGTTATCATGTTAATTTATAATTATTATAAATATTACATACATACAACATACCATACAATACCACATATACAAATATCATACATACATACATACAAACATAACTACATACATCATCATACATACATACAATACTAATCAATAACATACAATACCCCTGATACATCACATACATACATCACATACATACCTACATACCTACCTACCTACCTACCATACATACATACATACATACATACATTACATACATACATAACATAATACTACAATTACACTAACATACATACATATAATACCTACTACTCATACATACATACTATACTTAACATTATTCATACATACATACATATTTGTCCCGACTTGGTGTGAATGTTGCTGTCACGAGTTTGTCACGAGGCCTATGACGATTGGCCCATCTAGGGTGGTGGAATTATTCATTTATTTATTGTCGTTGTTGTTGTCGTGTATCCGTCCCTTGAGGTGGCTTGTGGTGCGGTTGCACCTTAATGTCGTTCAGCTCAGGTTAGGTTTACTTTCTCTCTCTCTCTCTCTAATTCCACTGCCCGTGCAATTCATCCTGCAGGTTCACGGGTGGCTGGTACCTTTCTCTCGAACTTGCTGTCTATCGGCCTCTCACCTGTCTTTTCACCTGCCGCACGTGCAAGATTCCTCTTGGGCTTGAGGTATTCTCACTGTGACGTAGCGTGGCATGTTGGCTGCCATCGCTGAGGCAGGTTTTCTCTTCACTCGAGCGGAAGATGTCTCTGGGAGCGCCTGCTCCGGTTTTGGTTCTACACCACTTCGTCGAAGGTACGGTCGGTACCTTCATTCCTACAGTCGGCCTGTAGGGGAGGGACATCACGTCATCTCTTTTCCGCATCTGCCCTGCTGTCCTCTCGACCGGACAGAGGGTAGAGAGTCGCTTGACCCGCCACTGGGGTCAACCACGGGTAGCTGGTAAGCATCAGTTTCGTGGTTTGTTTGTTGTTGTTTTTTTTTGTTAGCCGGCTAATTCTTCTCTTTTGCACAATTTTCTTTTGTTTTCAAAATTATTAAAGAAATATTGTTTGAGACCGCTTTTCTGGTTAATTCAATCTTTAACCTGGCCATTCTAAATTATATCCAAAATTCTTTCTCCTTTTTATGTATCTGGTGATGCAGTAGTCGGTGGGGATGGGGGAGAGCCTGGGATTTAGGGGTGGGACTCGCTTGGTCTCGCTCGTCCGCCCCTGTCGCAATTGCCGGTCTCGTGTTCTTCGGCCACCGTCTGTTTGTGTGTGCAAGGGGAACGAGTTTTATGTTTGCGAGCGTGCGTACGCATGATTAGTCGTTTGGATGCGTGGTTGGAGAATCGTGTCGTTTTGAAATGTTGCTGTAAAATGTGGTGATAATTGTGCCATTGAATTATTATTTGCAAATGTGATGAGTTATAAAGCAATGGTTGCTGTATTAGTTCAGTTCCTAAGAAAGGAAAATGTTGAACGTGAGTGAGGGAAGGATGAAGCCATGATTTTCTATTCATGTGTTGAACCTGTGAATGTAACTTCTTACCTGCTTCGTGTGAGGAGACCTTTAGCGAACGTTCCTCGGTTGGTTTGTTACTGTGTTATGTTCAGGTCTGTGTTGAGCTGATGCTGTTAGTTTAGTCAGCGAACCTCCCCTCGCCCATCATGCGAGGGGCTGTTAGGATTTGACAGCATATGCCAGACTGTACTGACTGCGGGGTTCCAGTACCCTTTCTTCTTTCCTCCCAGTTCCGTTTTCCCTCCTCCCGGGGGCTTCACCCGGAGCCTGCACTGGTTGGGGCCGTGCACTGGTTGGGGCCGCACACTGGTTGGGGCCACGCGCTGGTGGAGAAGCACGTGGGCTTTGCCGGACGGTCCTGATCCCTGTCCGGGACCTCCAGCGACAACACCTCGTCCCACGGGATGCGCTCTCCACCGTCCTCGCACTTCAAACAGCCCATGTGACCGGTGTGGTAGCTCTGTGGCGTGCGATTTGGGCGTATTGTTGTGTGTGTCAGTGGTGTCGGCATCGAAGGACACTCCGTTCAAGAACCGACCCGGTTTGGGGCACCTGGTGCGTCAGGGTGCTCCCAGTGGACTTTGGAGAGCAGGGGTGTGGGGGAACTACATGAGACACGGAAAGGGATGGGTGCTGGAAATGCATATTATAATCATGGTTATGTTGTGTGTGCTGGAAATGCTTATTTATAATTATGGTCATGTTGTGTGTGTTGGAATGCTTAATTGTGTGTATGTGTGTGGTTGAAATGCTTGATTGTGATTGTGATTGTGATGTGATTGTGCGAGGAAATGCTTGATTGTGATTGTGCATGTTGTGTGTGTTGGAATGCTTAATTGTGATTGTGTATGTTGGTGTGAATAAATGGGGTGTTGTATTGTAATATTTCTTGTGTGGTCTCTTGCGAGGCGTGTGAGGTCAGTCACTCCCTTCACTCCCATCTAGACCGATCCTGTCAGGGCAGACCTCCAGGGGTCGGTCGTGACATTTGTGGGGGCTCGTCCGGGATGTGAAGGGCTCTGACTGTCTCTCTCTCCTTTCGCGGAGTACCTGTCCAGTTCTGTCTATTTTGTATGTGTTTAGTCAGTTTGTCGTCTTTGTTTGTGGTTGGTTGGCTGGGTGACTCTAGCGTGTAGGGAGTCTTGGTGGCCTGAAGGAACATCTGGGGTGACTGGGGAGTCGAGGTGAGACCAAGGGGAATCGACCACGTCCAGACCTCCTTCCGCCGGGTGCCTCACGCAGATACGGCCGTAAGACTTTCCTTTCTGTTGCCACTCAGTCTGTCATTCCTGTTTTGTAGTCAACCAGTTTTTTTTTTACCGGGTGGTTATTGAGTACAGGTGGGTGTATCGGACGTTAGTGTCACTTTTTCCTCCTCTCCGGATTCCGTCTGCCATTTTGTTTTGTTTTCCGGTAAGCCCCACCGCACTGTTGCTCGTGCTGTGGAGCGCGGTGTTGCCAGAGTGGGAGCAGCCGGACATTTTTTTTTTTTTTTTTTTTCGGTGAGCCCCACCGCACTGTTGCTCGTGCTGTGGAGCGCGGTGTTGCCAGAGTGGGAGCAGCCGAACATTGTTCGTTGACGTTTTTTTTTATTTACTGTTTCTCAGTCAGTCACCAAGAGACGTGACATATCCGAGCGGTATTTGTTTCTCTCTAGTGGAATTGTCTTTCCCCTTATTTGAGAACCGTAGGATATAGTTGTCATGGCAACGTCCGGTGCTGGTGGTATGGCGACGCGTGCGTCAAAGAAGAAGGGTTTTCAAAATGTAGTTCCTACTATTAGTACCAGTACTTCGACTACAGTGACTTCCACTTATTCCAGTGCTGTAGCCGATAGTCCAGTGAGTACTTTCACTACTTCTTCGCTAGGGGATCTTCCTGCTGAGACCCCGACTGGCGCTCGGAAGCATCAGAGTATAGCGAAGCAACTGTGGGCTTCTGTTGAGTCGCAGAAACCGAAACCTTCTCCTATCCATGTTTCCCCTCGTAAGGAGTATGCCCCGGGGGACTTTCCTCATGGGAAAGTCGAGACCCAAGGGACGGGCCAGACGGGTCATCCTCCCGTGTCGGGAGTGGTAAATCCTGCTCAGGATATCGCCTCTGTCCTGATGTTTTTGGAGCGACAGCGACGTGAGGATGAGGCTCTCCGTAGGGAAGAGCTGGATAGGCAGGAAGCCCTCCGTAGGGAAGAGCGCAGAGAGGAGGCTGATAGGCAGGAAGCCCTCCGTAGGGAAGAGGCTGTCAGGCAGGAGGCCCTCCATAGGGAAGAGCTGGATAGGCAGGAAGCTCTGCGTAAGGAAGAGGCTACGCTGCGTAGGGAAGAGGCTGCCAGACAGGAAGCTCTGCGTAGGGAAGAGGCTGTCAGACAGGAAGCCCTCCGTAGGGAAGAACTAGACAGGATGGAGGCTCTGCGTAGGGAGGAGATGGAACAACTTCTTTCACGGTCTCCCGCATCTGTAAATCAGGGGGTTGATCGACAGGCAAGTGATAGAGTTAGAGGCCCAAAGTTAAAGCTTCCAGAGTTCAGACCTAGTGAGGACATTGATATGTTCTTAGAGCATTTTGACAAGGTTGCTAGTTCATACCAATTGTCTGAGGAACAAAAGGCCATGCACCTTTTTTCTGGATTATCTGGTGCTGCAAGGGAGTGTGTGCTTACTCTAAATGAAGGCGCGTCTTATGCAGACATGCAGTTGGCTCTGCGTAAGCGTTTCCACCTTACTCCAGAGACGTACAGGAGGAAGTTTAGGTCCATGAAAAAGAATAACGATGAGACCGTGCAGTTTGGAGATAGGCTGCGCAAAACGCTAGGGTACTGGCGTCAGTTGGCTAAGCTGGAGCTTGAGGATCTGATTCTCATCGAACAGCTGACCAACACCGTGTCCCCAGAGTTGAGGATCCGTATAGGCGAGACAGCACCTCAGGATTTCGCGGCTGCGATTCAGACCGCTGAGGTGTTTGCTGAAGCCCGTAGAGCTTATGGCATCGCCCAGATACGGACAGGAAAACCCCCACAGGAGTTAGTGGCAATAGGGCGCCGACGACGGCTAGCGGGTCGAGTAAGGCAGGCAGTTCATCGGGGACCTCAGCACCCCGACTGTGTTTTCTTTGTGGTCGTCCCGGCCACATTAGGAAGGATTGCCCTAAAGCCGCCGGTAGTCATGGGGCTAGTCCTTTCCAGCGTCCTCGTACCTCGGCTAACGTGGGGTCCATCCCAGCTTCTGGTGGTACAGAGTGTCCAGTATTTCTTTCTGTTGTTGGGTCTTCCTTGGTCGACTCCATCAGGGATTCGGGAGCATCAACGCTCTTTGTCGATAAGGATTTGGTTTCTCCTGAGGCTCGGCGGGGTGCCAGTTATGATGTGTGCGGGTTGGAGGCTGGTTTTACCTCCACCCGTCCTTCTGTACTCATTCCTATCTCCACCCCCTACTTCTGTGGCGAAGTATGGGCCATCGCGGTGGAGCGACCTCTGTATTCCCTTCTCATAGGGAATACTATCACCTTTGCAGACGGACGCAGTCAGTCTGTGTCTACGGATCTGCCCGTACAGGCGTGTGTGGGAGTTACCACGCGCGCCAAAGCCAAGAAGCAGGAGCAGGAATTGCGTCCCGTTCTGCAGCCGATCTCTGACGAGGTTCTGGCTAGGGCTGATCCTGCTACCATGGTTCGTCTTCAGGCCAGGGACTTGGATGTCCAACGCCTGCGACAACTGGTGGGTCGTCCCGCTCAGTCGGCCCGACACGCCAAGGTGAGCTTTAAGCTCCACAAGGGGATCCTCTTTAGGGTTTTCACTCAGGCAGATAGGGTGGCCAAGCAGCTAGTCATTCCCCAAAGCTTGAGAGAATCTGTTCTCTGGCAGGCCCATGATTCACCCATGGCAGTCATATGGGCTCAAAGTGGACTCTCGAGCGAGTTAGACAGGACTTCTTCTGGCCGGGGATGCATTCTCAGGTTAGGCAGTACTGCCGCAGTTGCGATGTCTGCCAACGGACAACGTCACCCTATCATGCGCAGGCCAATGGCCTTGTCGAGCGCTTTAATGGGACGTTGAAGCAGATGTTGCGTCGCCTGTGTGCAGAGCAACCTCGTGACTGGGACTATAGGATTCGCGTGCGAGGCAAGGAACGCCTGTATCATGCCAACCTCTTGAGGGTGTACGTGCGACGAACTCGGTGCCAGGCAGGATACACCCCTGTCGTCGTGGAGAGTGGCGATGAGGATGCAGTGTCGGTGATTCAGGACATCCCCACTGTTCCCCTCGTCGGGGAAGAGTCGTGGCAGGATGTTTGCTTTGGTTCAAACCTCTCCTCAGCTCAGACAGATCAACTGCACAGGTTATGCCAAGAGTTCCAGGGCATACCCAAGAAGAAGTACGGCCGGAAGTTTGTACTGGAGAGCGATCATCATCCTCTCCAGTGCCTGGACCGGATCCGGCCAGTCAGTCGTCGACTCATGAGTTAGGCAGTGGAACTGCAGAGTCATGCGTTCACTTTTCGCCATATCAAGGGTTCCAGCAATACGGATGCTGACTATCTCAGCCGAGCTCCGTAGTCAGCACATTGGAGAAATCAGTCAGAGAGACATTTCCCCTCAACCAGGGTTATATCCCCTTTTGTCTCTGTATCAGGTGTAGTGACAGTTTTCACTTCAGTGATGTTAACGGCAGGGAATCACCACTGGTTCGGATTGCTACTTTTATTGTTGGAAGGTTTGCTTAGCTTGTTTGATAAATGTAGTATTATGTAATCTCCCTGTGTAATTCTATCGTGAAACGGTTGTATTGGATTTATCGTACTCTGTCGATCACAGAGTGTTGGGTTCGGTCCCATTGTTGTGATTTTGCACATGCGTCAAGGTTCAAAGGAGCACTGTATCTCAGAGAAACAGATGCTTTTAGAAGGGGGGTTTGTCACGAGTTTGTCACGAGGCCTATGACGATTGGCCCATCTAGGG
>CM031616.1:1230490-1240490 GCA_018398815.1 Conus ventricosus
ACCTGTCTAGTGTGAGCGGTGAAGGGATAACACACAAACTGTACCTTGTCTAGTGTGAGTGGTGAAGGGATAACACACACTGTACCTGTCTAGTGTGAGCGGTGAAGGGATAACACACAACTGTACCTTGTCTAGTGTGAGTGGTGAAGGGATAACACACACACTGTGCCTTGTCTAGTGTGAGCGGTGAAGGGATAACACACACTGTACCTTGTCTAGTGTGAGTGGTGAAGGGATAACACCACTGTACCTTGTCTAGTGTGAGCGGTGAAGGGATAACACACACTGTACCTGTCTAGTGTGAGCGGTGAAGGGATAACACACACACTGTGCCTTGTTTAGTGTGAGTGGTGAAGGGATAACACACTGTACCTTGCCTGTGTGAGTGGGTGAAGGGATCTCTTCTTTGGGTCATTGCCAGGTGGGCGACGAGGGGGGGGGGGGGGGGGGGGGGGGGGGGGGGGGGGGGGGGGGAATCTAAATATATCATAGAGTGTTTATAACTCCGCCAAACAACGTTGACAAACGAATCACAAGACAAACACGACGCGTTTCGACCTCTGAAGACTTCTTCAGGCAAGATAAACAACTCTCAGGACAACGAAAATGAAGAGCAAGCAATCACTAAACTTCCAATACGAATTTGAAGCTGCTTCATGCGTGTTTTCATGTTTGACCATACAAAAAGGCAAAACATATTTTACAAAACAGGCGTCATGGCAACGAACACGGCAGTTGGATGACATGTAACCACGCTTCACATGAAAATGGAAAATCAGAGTAGAATTGGGCAGGTCCTGTTATATTTTTTTCTTCTTCTGATCAATGCCCCCGAACGACACTCTACATCCGGAACGTGAGCTAGAAGGCTAAACAGAAAAAAGCCCAACCACAGGCGCCCAACCACAGACAATTGCATTAATATCACTAACAATTAGCTTCGTGCACCACTCGTGCTAACCTGTTTTGGAACAGGCAATTCATCGTGCGACATATTCACAGTAAAATGGCGCCCACATGGGCCCCGCTCTAAATTTGTCACAGCTCGCTAGAAAGCGTGATTTCAAATGAAAGCACTTTCGTGTGAAATATTCCAAGCTTTGTTGTGAATTTCATAGGTTTGCATTACCAATGCTTCCTACACCACTATTCTCCGTTACCGTCATCGATGTTGATATCATCATCATTCATCTTCTAGCAAGACACTGAAATTCGAGTTCGATTTTTTCCCAGTAGAATGGCGGCAACAGCTTCGTTTCTCTCTCTCTCTCTCTCTCTCTCTCTCTCTCTCTCTCTCTCTCTCTCTCTCTCTCTCTCTCTCTTACTTACTAACATATGCGCGCGCACATATGTCCCCAAAAGACAAAGATAACAGCGTCCTCTAACTCGTACAAAGGGACGACGCTTTGTCCACTCTCAACTCGCTGTCATCGGTTTTAAAAACAGCAGGGTCAGGAAAGTCATCAAATAGTTGGGGCTCATGATAAACTCTCAGCTGATCGACCTAACACAAAATGTTCGCCTTCTCTTCCAATCTGGGCGTTTCTTTTCCAAATGAATTCCAGACTGTGATTGTCAGATTTGAAGAAGAATATTTCAATCTTTCTACAGTTTTCCGATGCCGACTTCTGTATCTTTTGTTATTACGTAAACCGAGAAGCAGATCTAGATAAGGAGGGGTGAGGTAAGGTGATGTTGCTTATAGCCCGCTGACCAAAAGGGCCACATCAGGGGTGTCACCGCGTTGAAGTCAACTTGCAAGTCATTAAGAAAACAGAAAATTTATGTTCACTTAATATGCTTTAAGTCTCTGACAGGCTCTGTTGTTTTCGCTGGGGGTTTGCAGTCTCTGACAGGCTCTGTTGTTTTTTCCTGGGGGGTTGCACTTGGAAGACGTCGGTGCAGGAGTGGGAGGACACGTCACGGCGGATGACCCCAGACTGTTCCAGAATGCTGGCTCTCAGAGTCACCCGGCGGAGCTGTTCGGAACCCCACCAGACTGAAGGAAATTCCAGTATCAATAATTCATCACTCCTGACGGCCATTGCTGGTCCAAGGAGTTACAGACTGTGTTCGTTTTGAGACTGTGACCAGAGACTTTGCGTGGTCAACTGATTAGTGGCCATTGCGTTGGAGAGGTGTCCGGGGGGGGGGGGGGGGCACAAATTGTGTTGCTATGTCCCTGATGGAGAAAAAGAAAGTTTACATGGTTGAGTGCTAACAAAGCTCTTGACTGAAAAAAAAACAATGTCGTGTAAACTTAAGAAAAGCTATTTGTTGTCTACTTCATACATTTTTTTTTGTAACGGGTAAAGATACTTTTGTGCAGAGTCGGATGTTAACTGTAGAAATTACACTTTTAAAAAGGGATTTAAAGAAAAAAGTACAGTCAAGACCACTGAAAAAAGTACGTGTTTGGCTTCGGTCACGGTGATTGACTGTGTGGCTGTGATGGGAAGATTTCCGTGTAATGCAATGGGCGACTGTCTGGGGGTGACAGACTGAACAAATGAACAGGTGAGATTTCGTATTTGTACAGTCAGGCGACTGTCTAGCGGTGTCTAGGGGTGACAATCTGAACAAACGAACAGGTGAGATTTCCTTATTGTACAGTCAGGCCACTGTCTGGGGGTGACAGTCTGAACAAATCAACGAGTGAGATTTCCTTATTGTACAGTCAGGCCACTGTCTGGGGGTGACATTCTGAACAAATCAACGAGTGAGATTTCCTTTGAACACAGTCCTGAGGGCTAAACGTGGACTTGAGTGAAGATTACCCTTGAGAGCACTCATTGCCTTAACTGTGTGTTACTGACCGGGAACACTCATTCCCTTAACTGTGTACTGACCGGGAACACTCATTGCCTTAACTGTGTGTACTGACTGATAACACTCATTGCTTTAACTGTGTGTACTGACCGGGAACACTCATTGCCTTAACTGTGTGTACTGACTGATAACACTCATTGCCTTAACTGTGTTTACTGACTGATAACACTCATTGCCTTAACTGTGTGTACTGACTGATAACACTCATTGCCTTAACTGTGTGTACTGACTGATAACACTCATTGCCTTAACTGTGTGTACTGACTGATAACACTCATTGCCTTAACTGTGTGTACAGACTGATAACACTCATTGCTTTCACTGTGTGTACAGACTGATAACACTCATTGTTTTCACTGTGTGTACAGACTGATAACACTCATTGTTTTCACTGTGTGTACTGACTGATAACACTCATTGCTTTCACTGTGTGTACTGACTGATAACACTCATTGCTTTCACTGTGTGTACTGACTGATGAATTATTTTTTTGGGTATGAATTGTTCTCTTTTCCCAGCTGGCGAAAACAACAGTGAATAACACGCGTGCTGATTTTTAAAGCAAAACGTAATGAGTATTACTTTGGAAATGAGCATAGTTAGAGACGACCACTGAAAAACATAGTTCATGTTGGCACCTTGATTATTGTAACAGTTAGTTGTGTGAGTTTATGGCACTTATGAAGGGGAAACTCTGTGATGAGAAAAAAGTGTTTTCTGTCAGATGAAGTATGAGAGATTAGATCATTTTGTGCTGCAAACTTTAATTGTGTGCTGCCAACTCTGTGTCCGTGGTGTTTGTGTCGAGGAGTAGACCTTTGTGTGCTGAACACTCTGTGCCCGTGGTGTTTGTGTCGAGGAGTAGACCTTTGTGTGCTGAAAACTCTGTGTCCGTGGTGTTTGTGTCGAGGAGTAGACCTTTGTGTGCTGCCATCTCTGTGTCCGTGGTGTTTGGGTGGAGGAGTAGACCTTTGTGTGCTGAAAACTCTGTGTCCGTGGTGTTTGGGTGGAGGAGTAGACTTTTGTGTGCTGAAAACTCTGTGTCCGTGGTGTTTGGGTGGAGGAGTAGACCTTTGTGTGCTGAAAACTCTGTGTCCGTGGTGTTTGTTTCGAGGAGTAGACCTTTGTGTACTGCCATCTCTGTGTCCGTGGTGTTTCGGTGGAGGAGTAGACCTTTGTGTGCTGAAAACTCTGTGTCCGTGGTGTTTGGGTCGAGGAGTAGACCTTTGTGTGCTGAAAACTCTGTGTCCGTGGTGTTTGGGTGGAGGAGTAGACCTTTGTGTGCTGAAAACTCTGTGTCCGTGGTGTTTGTGTCGAGGAGTAGACCTTTGTGTGCTGCCATCTCTGTGTCCGTGGTGTTTGGGTCGAGGAGTAGACCTTTGTGTGCTGAAAACTCTGTGTCCGTGGTGTTTGGGTCGAGGAGTAGACCTTTGTGTGCTGCCATCTCTGTGTCCGCGGTGTTTGGGTCGAGGAGTAGACCAACTTTCTATTTTCTCACTGGAACTTGTTTAGATCTGCTTTTCGCTGATTTACTCAGACTTCACGTAACAAAGAAGAACAACAATAATACCACCACAACAGTAATAACAATAAGACAAAAGATGCGACAACAATACATACCACCACAACAGTAATAACAAGAAGACAACAGATGCCACAACAATAAATACCACCACAACAGTAATAACAAGAAGACAACAGATGCCACAACAATGAACACCACCACAACAGTAATAGCAAGAAGACAACAGATGCCACAACAATGAACACCACCACAACACTAATAACAAGATGACAACAGATGTCACAACAATGAATGCCACCACAACAGCAATAACAAGAAGACAACAGATGCCTGAACAATGAATACCACCACAACAGTAATAACAAGAAGACAACAGATGCCTGAACAATGAATACCACCACAACAGTAATAGCAAGAAGACAACAGATGTCACAACAATGAACACCACCACAACAGTAATAACAAGAAGACAACAGATGTCACAACAATGAACACCACCACAACAGTAATAACAAGAAGACAACAGATGCCACAACAATGAACACCACCACAACAGTAATAACAAGAAGACAACAGATGCCACAACAATAAATGCCACCACAACAGTAATAACAAGAAGACAACAGATGCCACAACAATGAACACCACCACAACAGTAATAACAAGAAGACAACAGATGCCACAACAATAAATGCCACCACAACAGTAATAACAAGAAGACAACAGATGCCACAACAATGAATACCACCAGAACAGCAATAACAAGAAGACAACAGATGCCTGAACAATAAATACCACCACAACAGTAATAACAAGAAGACAACAGATGCCACAACAATAAATACTACCACAACAGTAATAACAAGAAGACAACAGATGCCACAACAATGAATACCACCACAACAGTAGTAACAAGAAGACAACAGATGCCACAACAATAAATACTACCACAACAGTAATAACAAGAAGACAACAGATGCCACAACAATGAATACCACCACAACAGTAGTAACAAGAAGACAACAGATGCCACAACAATGAATACTCTCACAACAGCAATAACAAGAAGACAACAGATGCCACAACAATGAATACTACCACAACAGCAATAACAAGAAGACAACAGATGCCACAACAATGAACACGAGCCACAGTGATCTGGTCATGTTCTTTTCCAGCAGCGCTGTGGACAGCGCCTTCGGAACTCCCATGGACGGCCGGTACCTGCCTTGCTCAACTCACCAGGGGAAGGAAACGACTGAAAGGTCAGACACCAGTGCCACCCACGGACCCAGTAAGAAACCCGGCAGCAAACAAGCGACAGGCTTGGCACCGCCCCCCCCCCCCCCCCCCCCACCACCTCCCACCCTTATCCAACGCGCGTAAAGCTGTACTCAGCACCGTCAGGCTTTGTCTGGCATCGGCATCCTGGTTTGGTGCGGCTCGCCCGCCCGATATAAAAGCGACAGAGTTCTCAGCCTTCTCTCTCTGTAGCCCCAAGTTCGCACAACCAATCACAGGAAGAGCGAGAGAGCGCGCGACAACAGGCCGCTGGAACTTTTCATCTACATCAACACAAAACAGGAAAGTTTTAAAATCAACTGTAACCGAACTTGACGGTTACAGAAAAGTAATAAAAAAAAGTTGTTAAAAACAGACAAACAGAAAGGGAAGACGGAAAGGAGATAAAGGACCAAAGACAATTCTGAGGATCCGCTAGAGAGAATAGATTGCGAGTTAGGATTAAAGAAACTCCTCCATTGAGCCGCTGGCTTACTGCGTGCGTGGCAGAGCAGATCGTGAGAGAACGACTCGACACTTCTCAGAGACCTCAAGGAGGTATGGTGCACCAATGCTTTGTTTGCTTGGATTAATTTTCGCTTGATTTTTACAGAAATGTATTTGACGTGTTTCTGTTTGATTGTGTTTCATGTGATTTGTCGTTGTTGCAGGTTTTTCTTATTTTATTTCACTTTTGTGTTTTGTTTGACTTCGGTTTTTTTTTCATTGAGTTTCGTTTGGCTTCTCTCTCTCTCTCTCTCTCTCTCTCTCTCTCTCTCTCTCCTCTCTCTCTCTCTCTCTCTCTCTCTCTCTCTCTCTCTCCTCTCTCTCTCTCTCTCTCTGTGTAATTTCGTGTTACTATTTTCTGTTGCTTTGTATGTCACGTGATTCTTCTTTATTTTTGTAATATTTCATTTTGACTTTCGTCTTTTTAAAAAAAAAATGGTGTGATTTGTGTCTATTATAATCTCTGTCCCTGTTTGTGAATGAACCTTCGTCTGTCTGTCTGTCTGTCTTTCCCCAATCCCCGTCTCTGTCTGTCTGTCTCTCTGTCTGTCTGTCTGTCTGTCTTTTTTTTCTCTCGTTTTACATTATTTCAATATTTGTTACAGTCCATTGTGTTTCTTTCAGTTTTGCCGTGTTCATCACTACCATTCTCTCTCTCTCCCCCCCTCTCTCTCTCTCTCTCTCTCTCTCTCTCTCTCTCTCTCTCTCTCTCTCTCTCTCTCTCTCTCTCTCTCTCTCTCTCTCTCTCTCTCTCTTTCTGTGCCTGTTTTTCTCCCGATCATTCCTCTGTTGTCTGTCTGTCTGTCTGTCTGCCTATCTGTCTGTCTGTCAGTCAGTCTGTCTCCCCCCCCCCCCTCTCACATTTCATGACCTCTCTGTCTCTGTGCTTATTTCTGTATTCTTTCTATGTCCCTCTGTTTTCCTCATAACATTCCAGTTTATTACTCTCTATCTCTCTCTCTCTCTCTCTCTCTCTCTCTCTCTCTCTCTCTCTCTCTCTCTTTTCTCTCTCTCTCTTCTCTCTCTTTCTCTCTCTCTCTCTCTCTCTCTGTCTCTCTCTCTCTCTCTCTCTCTCTCTCTCTCTCTCTCTCTCTCTCTCTCTCTCTCTCTCTGAGTTTACTAGTTTGCTGTATGTCCCGTAAGATTCCGTGTTTCTTTACTGAACTATGACCTTATTAGTGGTCTCCGCTAGGATTGTGAATAACCAAACAAAGCAGTTTCCGTTTGGGTGATAACACATAGAACTGGATGAGCTAGAATACAGCAATAATACATATACAACTATGTACACAGAATAAGCTGCATAGAACGCTTCTTTGACACACAATAAGAAATAGACCAATTAACTTCCCAACTGCATAGAACGCGTCTTTGACACACAATAAGGAACGGACCAATTAACTTCCCCAAAGCACGCTTCTCTGTCAGATGTAACAAATTACTTACACGAAAATGCACACAACAAAATGCTCCCAAAATGGCTGTCAAAATTCTGCGGGAGTATTTTCTGTGCGCTCTGCCGCATCAGCTGTCTGGGGAGTATTTGTTGGGCATTTTGTGCATTTTACGTCCCTTATTTGTGACGTCTGACGTTTGTTGAAAAATTTACTTTCGTAGTTTGTTTAGCGACTTAGATAAGCGTTACTCCGCGTGTTTAGATAAGCGTTACTCCGCGTGTTTAGATAAGCGTTACTCCGCGTGTTTAGATAAGCGTTACTCCGCGTGTTTTAGGTGAATTTTGGCTGTTTTTTTTTTCTCAGTAAGCCGTGTGCTTCAGTCGTGTCATATATAGGTCTGTTAAAAAAATATTTTAATGATTTTCCAACATTAATAACAAAAGGGATAATCAGCATAACATACAATAAGCATCATACAAAATGGGTACGCTAAGTCAAGGGGGGAATAGGGATAAAAAGGAAAAAAAAAGTATAAACACATGAAAAAAAATCAAATAGTCCATTCAATAATCAACGAAGAATAAAAGAAAAGAAAAGGGTCACAAACGTACAACCTTAACTCTTTCTCGTTCATGAGGCACCCGAGGAATGAGTACATCCAGTATGCCTGGCCAAATAGGGTAAAGTCGTTAGTCAGATTTTTTTCACATGATTACACATATTTTCATAAATTTCATTAGCTACATTTTACCCCCGACTACTTTTTGCTCGTTCTGTTTTCTTTTTCGCTCCTCGTCTAACTCATTCCATTAGACATAACAGTTAGTTTTTCATAAGGATACCATTTTCTATCAAATTCCATGTATTTCATTTCTGAATAATGCATATATTTTTCAACCCTATATACATATTATCAAGTTCTCTCAAAAAATGTTTGACAGTAGGTTTTATTTTGTTTATTCTCTCTCTCTCTCTCTCTCTCTCTCTCTCTCTCTCTCTCTCTATATATATATATATATATATATATATATTGAATTATAAACAAAGCTTGCTCTTATGTCTTAGACTGAAGAAATAGGGGGAGATACGCATTCATATCTGCAATGGTAGATGATTCTGCCTAACTAACAGTATGTGCTTGAGTGGGTGAATGGGGAAAATAAAATAAATGCTTCTCAAAATGAGCCTTCAGCAAGCTTATATTCTCCAAGGGGGAGACATCCTCCAATAGGGAGGGAAACTCACTAACATATAACTCCTGGTCATATACCGATATTTCGAAACTTGGTGGTTTCTCCTCAGTGACCGCGGAAAGTGGTAATTTGACTCCTCTGCCTTTTCAGTTTTAAGAAGAATGCAATCCCAGAAAAGGTTGGTGTGCAATACCGTAGTATGTTTGTTGAGTTTTCAAAAAAACAACCAAAGGTGCCATCTAAGAAGCAAAGAAAATCATAAAAGAGCAAAACAAACTACATTTTCTTGTGAAAAATAGAAAATATAAAAAGATATCCTCTAAGACACAAGTGCTGAGGGCTAGTTCTTGGAATGAATCCGCAAGGGACTAAAATACAACAAACTAATAAATTCCAAGGATAAGTACCCACACCGTTCCAGCAACTTACAGAGCAGATTGGTGTTGCAATGACTGCAAGAAATATTGAATTTAAACAAAGCTTGCTCTTATGTCTTAGTAAAAAAAGGGGTAGCATATTCATATTGCAGGTAGATGATTCTGCCTAATAACAGTAGTGCTTGAGTGGTGAAAGGGGAAAATAAAAAAATGTTCTCAAAAAGCCTCAGAAGCTTATATTCCCAAGGGGGGACATCCTCCAATAGGGAGGGAAACTCACTAACTATAATCTCTGGCATATACCGATATTTCGAAACTTGGTGGTTTCTCCTCAGTGACCGCGGAAGTGGTAATTTGACTCCTTCCTTTCAGTTTTAAGAAGAAAGCTAAAAAGGTTGGTGTGGAATACCGTAGTATGTTTGTTGAGTTTTAAAAAACCAACCAAAGGTCCATCTAAGAAGCAAAAGAAAATCATAAAAGAGCAAAACAAACTACATTTTCTGTGAAAAAAAAATATAAAAAGATATCCCTAAGACACAATCTGTGGTAGTTTTGGAATGATCCGCAAGGGACTAAAATACAACAAACTAAAAATTCCAAGGATAAGTACCGCACCGTTCCAGCAACTACAGGCAGCTTGGTTTGCAATGACTGCAGAAATATTGAATTTAAAACAAAGCTTGCTCTTATGTCTTAGACTGAAGAAATAGGGGAGATACGCATCATTTGCAGTGTAGATGATTTGCCTAACTAACAGTAGTGCTTAGTGGGTAATGGGGGAAAAATACAATAAATGCTTCTCAAAATGAGCCTTCAGCAAGCTTATATTCTCCAAGGGGGAACTTCCAATAGGGGGAAATCACTAAATATAACTCCTGGTCATATACCGAT
>CM031616.1:1242990-1245490 GCA_018398815.1 Conus ventricosus
AAGCAACATCGGTAAGTTGTCCAGTGGCACTTGCTCACAGCTATTTGTGGTCGAATTTCATTTAAAATAAAATGGGTTTAAAACTGAAGAACACACACGCACACACACACGCACGCACGCACGCACGCACGCACGCACGCACGCACGCACGCACGCACGCCGCACGCACGCACGCACGCACGCACGCACGCACGCACGCACGCACGCACGCACGCACGCACGCACGCACGCACGCACGCACGCACGCACGCACGCACGCACCACACACACACACACACACACACACACACACACACACACACACACACACACACACACAGATGAAAAAAGTTTTGTCAAATATAAGCGCTGAAGACACATAGATTTACGTTTCGAAAGCAATTTGTTCTGTCCTTCGCGAATCACGAGATATATTTCTGTTCATGTTTCAGTGTCGGTACACCCCTACCCCGCTGCAACCTGTTTATATCGGATGATAAAGTGGTGTTCTTACAGAGACTGACCAGTTAAAATGTGCAGCTATGCAAATATAGGCTGGCCGAGATGTCAGTATGATGCGCAGCAATTATTTTGTACTCGATTGTTCGTTCTTGTTTTTTTTTTTTTTTTGTTTGCTTTTGTTGTTGTTGATGATGTACAGCGGAAAAATGTTTTCACTGTTCATGACTGAGACAAGCCACAGAACTGGAAGAGTCTGTTGAACCGTTCTTCAGTGCGGCGCCCCTGTGACTTCACGCGGAATTAGGGGGAATACATATATCTCTATATCTATCTCTCCAACACACACTCTCTCTCTCTTTGTCTGTCTGTCTGTCTCTCTAGATATATAAGTAGAGAGACTCTCTCTCAATGTAATTATATATTTCCGTGTGTGAACGCATGCATAACATCTTGCACACACGTAAAATCCCATCACCAACTTTCGGAAAAGAAGGCCAGTTTGGCCGTTGGTATGGATGACACGTTACACATAGCATGCACACTGCGTGAGAAATGGAAAGAATGAAGGAAGTAAGGAAATTGAGTGAACGACATTGAACTATATTGAATGATATTGATCGAAAAACACAGAAACAACTGAATGAAGCGCCAGCTGGCAGCTCTTCAGTCGGCACTACCCAGGTAGGCAGCCCGTTGTGTAAACGAGTGTGGATTGTAAAGCGCTTAGAGCTTGGTCTGTAGCCGAGGATAGGCGTTATATAAGTATTCATCATCATCATGATAACGTAGATTTTGCATACAATGCAAAACAGACAAGTTAATTTTCGGTTGATGTATCTTCTTCAGATGTTAAAAACAGCGGACAATGACGTACAACACAATGCCCCCCAGAGATGTTAAAAACAGCGGACAATGACGTACAACACAATGCCCCCCAGAGATGTTAAAAACAGCGGACAATGACGTACAACACAATGCCCCCCAGAGATGTTAAAAACAGCGGACAATGACGTACAACACAATGCCCCCCCAGAGATGTTAAAAACAACGGACAATGACGTACAACACAATGCCCCCCAGAGATGTTAAAAACAACGGACAATGACGTACAACACAATGCCCCCCAGAGATGTTAAAAACAACGGACAATGACGTACAACACAATGCCCCCCAGAGAGCTGCCGGCAAGGTTATTCTAATGAACTTTCTTTTTCTAATGAACTTTCTTTTTCTAATGAACTTTCTTTTCGTAGATGTACATTCTTCACAGTGCTTTGTTCGTAGTCCTGTTCGTCGAAAATACACTTGTTTGTCTTGTATTGAACATAAATAAAATACACTTGTTTGTCTTGTGATGAACATAAATATGTGCTACTTTTAACCTGTCGTTTGCTGTTTATTTGTATTTCGTTTTGCTTCCAGTCATGTTGCAGTCTATGTCATATCCGGTTTAAAGCGTTCGCAAATGAGAAAACAACATGTAGGATGGTACGCCCATCTGACTTTTTCAGTGCTTGTGTTTCCTTTTTATCCAGCTTAACTGCATTTTGCATTTGGCTTCATCATATTTCAAAGGTCTCAGAGACAACTTCAATTGCATTTTGCATTTGGCTTCATCATATTCCAAAGTTCTCAGAGGCAGCTGACTTTGGCAGAAGCTAAGGCCGAGGTAATCCGTGTTTGGGAGGCTGCTTTTTTCATCTTTCCGTCCCTCTACATCCTTCTTCATTCCCGTCTGTTGTTTGACCTTTATTTTATCTCTGTCCCTCCCTCTTTCTGTTTTTACAACTGCTTTTATTGATTTCTGGTGCCTGGATGTCAGATGCTTAATTCCTTCTGTGGGCTTTTAAAACCAGCGCACCAACAGAAATGGTTCTGATGGTCACTGCTATCAGGGGAGCAGTACAGCGCACCAACAGAAATGGTTCTGATGGTCACTGCTATCAGGGGAGCAGTACAGCGCACCAACAGAAATGGTTCTGATGGTCACCGCTATCAGGGAGCAGTACAGCGCACCAACAGAAATGGTTCTGATGGTCACCGCTATCAGGGGAGCAGT
>CM031616.1:1250490-1262990 GCA_018398815.1 Conus ventricosus
GGTGTAGCACACCGAGCAGAGGTTGAAGATGGTGAGGGTGGGTGGGGTGTAGCAACACCGGCAGAGGTTGAAGATGGTGAGGGTGGGTGGGGTAGCAACACCGAGCAGAGGTTGAAGATGGTGAGGGGTGGGTGGGGTGTAGCAACACGAGCAGAGGTTGAAGATGGTGAGGGTGGGTGGGTGTAGCAACACCGAGCAGAGTTGAAGATGGTGAGGGTGGGTGGGGTGTAGCAACACCGAGCAGAGGTTGAGATGGTGAGGGTGGGTGGGGTGTAGCAACACCGAGCAGAGGTTGAAGATGGTGAGGGTGGGTGGGTGTAGCAACACCGAGCAGAGGTTGAGATGGTGAGGGTGGGTGGGTGTAGCAACACCGAGCAGAGGTTGAAGATGGTGAGGGTGGGTGGGGTGTAGCAACACCGAGCAGAGGTGAAGATGGTGAGGGTGGTGGGGTGTAGCAACACGAGCAGAGGTTGAAGATGGTGAGGGTGGGTGGGGTGTAGCAACACCGAGCAGAGGTTGAAGATGTGAGGGTGGGTGGGGTGTAGCAACACGAGCAGAGGTTGAAGATGGTGAGGGTGGGTGGGTGTAGCAACACGAGCAGAGGTTGAGATGGTGAGGGTGGGTGGGGTGTAGCAACACGAGCAGAGGTTGAAGATGGTGAGGTGGGTGGGTGTAGCAACACGAGCAGAGGTTGAAGATGGTGAGGGTGGGTGGGTGTAGCAACACGAGCAGAGGTTGAAGATGGTGAGGGTGGGTGGGGTGTAGCAACACCGAGCAGAGGTTGAAGATGGTGAGGGGTGGGTGGGGTGGAAGGGGAATAGGGGAAGGGGCAGCTAATGCGGAGCGGTATATGTCAACTGCATATTGGTGGGTGGTTGGTGTTTGTTGCTGTTTGCTTGTCAGTTTGTTTTTCAAGCTGGTGTGACCCTGACCTCTCACAGTTGAAACGCACGACGTTGTTTTGGGGTATGATGTTTCCGTTCGTGACCTCCATGACCTCCATGTACAGCTGGGCCAAACGCACGACGTTGTTTGGGGGGTATGATGTTTCCGTTCGTGACCTCCATGTACAGCTGGGCCAAACGCACGACGTTGTTTGGGGGTATGATGTTTCCGTTCGTGACCTCCATGACCTCCATGTACAGCTAGGCCAAACGCACGACGTTGTTTGGGGGTATGATGTTTCCGTTCGTGACCTCCATGACCTCCATGTACAGCTAGGCCAAACGCACGACGTTGTTTGGGGGTATGATGTTTCCGTTCGTGACCTCCATGACCTCCATGTACAGCTAGGCCAAACGCACGACGTTGTTTGGGGGTATGATGTTTCCGTTCGTGACCTCCATGACCTCCATGTACAGCTGGGCCAGCTCCGGTCACTGGCCCCTGTTCTGTCGCCTGGATGACGTCACACATCAAGCAGACTCAGACCTAAGCATCGCCTAGCTGACCAGTCACGTGATCTGAGGTTAACACCGCTGTCAGCAACGGCTTTCATCGTTTTCCTTTGGCTACCCAACACTGCGCCGCTTAAGTTGGAAACAATATGGCGTCACCAGCCACTTCCGCGATCTTGTTTCACGACGATGGCCCCAACGGGGTGGTTAATGTGCTGAAGGCAGAATATGCTGCGCTCTGCTGTTCATATGTCCATCAGTCTTCTACTGGAGGAATGTTTGACCGTGAATTTACATACCATGAATTTACGTACCATGAATTTACATACCAATTACTCAGCCATAAATATTTGTTCTAATTTAGAAGACTAAATCAAAGCACCCTGCCCCAGCAATTGTCGGTGTAAGGTTTGTTAAAAAAATCGGTTTTTCATAAGTTTGGGCAAATCTGGCAGAAAAAGTAGGGTTATCTGAATATTTGTAATAAAAGCGGATGCGTGAAGATTTAATAAAGGGTGTTTGAATATCTATTGTCCCTATCATTTTGCACCCCCTTTCTATTTCTTTCTGTATTCTTTTCTTTGTCTCTGTCTCTGTATGTATGTATGTATGTATGTATGTATGTATGTATGTATGTATGTATGTATGTATGTATGTATGTATGTAATGTCTGCATGGATAGATGGATGGATGGATGGATAGATGTGTGTGTGTGTGTGTGTGCGTGTGTGTGTGTGTGTGTGTGTGTGTGTGTGTGTGTGTGTGTGTGTGTGTGTGTGTGTGTGTGTGTGTGTGTGTGTGTGTGTGTGTGTGTGTGTGTGTGTGTGTGTGTGTGTGTGTGTGTGTGTGCGCGAGTGTGTGTGTGTGTGTGTGTGTGTGTGTGTGTGTGTGTGTGTGTGTGTGTGTGTGTGTGTGTGTGTGTGTGTGTGTGTGTGTGTGTGTGTGTGTGTGTGTTGTGTGTCTGTGTCTTGTCTCTGCTTCTCCTCTCTCTTTCCATTTCTATTTCTTCACACTCACCTCTCCTTTATAGCTATGTCTTTAACTGATGTCTGTATTTCCCATTTGTCTCTGACCAATCTCTGCCACCCCCTTCCCCCAACCTCTCCCATTCCCTCCCCTCCCTCCCTCACCTACCACGTCTTTTGTGAAAATATGGACAGTGAAACCTTAACCCGGAAGTACGTCCGAACAAACCTTTAGGACAAACGGCGCTGTAACAGCCGTTGTGCGGAAGGCCAGCCTGGCAAGGTGACGTTATGAGTTGAGGACAGAAGTGTGGCCGACCCCTTTCAGGGCCATCCTGTCGTGACGCAAATAAGCTCGGAGCGCTGTTATTAGACGTCAGCCAGACCCAGCCGGTAATGGCGGAGCGCGATAATGTCGTTGCCACGTTTTAACTTGATCTGCCTTCAGAGCAGCTTGCCAGGACAGGGGGGCACCGGCCAATGTTCTGTCTCCCTGTCAAGCTCTGTTAGATGGCCAGCAGTGCTGTTGTGTGCGGCCAGAGACAGCAGGCTGTAGGGGACGTGTGTTGACAGAGAGAGCAGGGTGTAGGGGACGTCTGTTGACAGCATCTTCAAGGAACACACGGCAGGACACTAAACAGAACAAACAAGCACTGGACGGGGGAACGATGACTGTCTTTTTCAATGCTGGGTGTCTGAAGAGAGCCTGGGGATAAACGAATAAAAAGCTTTGCGTTGCACTTCGTATGGTTGATACTTCAAACTCACATCTTTATACGATCAAAACTCATTTCGTTACGAATGCTTCGTTTCATCTAGCGGACACGGATCTGAGACAGCTAAGGAGTATGTGTAGTTAATTCATGTCAGATCACAATCCGCACAAAATACGCAATGCAGTATATGGAAAAAGGAAATACTGATAGGTCTAACACACACACACACACCACACACACACACACAACACACACACACACACACACACACACACACACACACCACACACACACATACACACACGTACACCACACACATACACACACGTACACACACACACACACACCACACACACACATACACACACACACACACACACACACACACACACACACACACACACACACACACACATACACACACGGACACACACACACACACACACACACACACACACACACACACACACACACACACACACACACACACACACACACACACACACACACCACACACACAGATCGATTTTACCTCGTACAGCCGGCTCAGATTGTGTTCCACGTGGCGTTTGTTTACCTGATGAAGAAGTCATACATAGTTCTGGAACCGTCAGGAACGTTCTGGGAAATTCTAGACAGTTCCAGAAATGAAACAGTTTCTCTTTGCTGTTCATAACCTTGTTCTACCATGTTCCATGCATTTCAATGGCTCTGTTCTCTTCTTTCTCGAAATTCAGACTTAATACTATAAGTCGGCGAGATTTGCGTTAGTTAGGAGAGAAAGGTGAATAGATTTGATGGAGGCAAAGGACATTTCGTTAGTTAGGAGAGAATGTTGAATAGATTTGATGGAGGCGAAGGACGTTATTTGGGACTTCAGCGATGGTCGTGTGAAGATGGACTGTGTGAATCCTATGCTGGCAGAAGAGGCGGTAAAGAGTTCTACGTCCCTTGAAGCGTTCTCAAAGAACGGAAGCTGGTTCTCCATCACAATAACTATGTATATCGGAGGCCTTTGGGAGCAACGATGACGTCAGCGACACTGTGGGTGAGCTGGCAGCTGGGTGGCTGAGGCGGTGGCCTTGTGGTCATGCCACAGCAGAGGCTGTGTCGGTTCTCTCCTTGCAGGCTGGATACAGCTGGCAGCTCAAAGGTGGGTGGCTGAGGCGGTGGCCTTGTGGTCATGCCACAGCAGAGGCTGTGTCGGTTCTCTCCTTGCAGGCTGGATTCTTCTGGTCCAGGACTAGCGGACGCCTCGTTTCAATGACCGGTACTCTCTGGTGGACAGCACCTTTCGGGCACTGAGGTCAGTGGTAAGGGTCTTCCACAGGCTCCTAGGGGTGCTTTCAGGCAGTCTTTGAAGTGTTCGAGTGATCGACCAGTGTTTCTTTTGTCTAGTGTCGTCCATATGGACCAAATGTTTAATACGTCGGAGCAGATTCCTTATGTTGCCTCGATGCCTGGCAAATTTGCTCTGCGAAGCTGATCTGTGTTATAGACCTGTCCTTCCAATATGATCTGTGTTATAGAACTGTCCTGCCAGCTGATCTGTGTTATAGACCTGTCCTTCCAATATGATCTGTGTTATAGACCTGTCCTTCCAATATGATCTGTGTTATAGACCTGTCCTACCAATATGATCTATGTTATAGACCTGTCCTTCCAGAAGTTGATCTGTGTTATAGACCTGTCCTTCCAGCTGATGTGTGTTATAGACCTGTCCTTCAATATGATCTGTGTTATAGACCTGTCCTTCCAATATGATCTGTGTTATAGACCTGTCCTTCCAGTTGATCTGTGTTATAGACCTGTCCTTCCAGAAGCTGATCTGTGTTATAGACCTGTCCTTCCAGAAGCTGATCTGTGTTATAGACCTGTCCTTCCAGCTGATCTGTGTTATAGACCTGTCCTTCCAGCTGATCTGTGTAATAGATCTGTCCTTCCAGCTGATCTGTGTTATAGACCTGTCCTTCCAGCTGCTCTGTGTTATAGACCTGTCCTTCAGTGATCTGTGTTATAGACCTGTCCTTCCAGCTGATCTGTGTTATAGACGTGTCCTTCCAGAAGCCGATCTGTGTTATAGACCTGTCCTTCCAGCTGATCCGTGTTATAGACCTGTCCTTCCAGCTGATCTGTGTTATAGACCTGTCCTTCCAGAAGCTGATCTGTGTTATAGACCTGTCCTTCCAGCTGATCTGTGTTATAGACCTGTCCTTCCAGCTGATCTGTGTAATAGACCTGTCCTTCCAGAAGCTGATCTGTGTTATAGACCTGTCCTTCCAGCTGATCTGTGTAATAGACCTGTCCTTCCAGCTGATCTGTGTTATAGACCTGTCCTTCCAGCTGATCTGTGTTATAGACCTGTCCTTCCAGAAGCTGATCTGTGTTATAGACCTGTCCTTCCAGCTGATCTGTGTTATAGACCTGTCCTTCCAGCTGATCTGTGTTATAGACCTGTCCTTCCAGAAGCCGATCTGTGTTATAGACCTGTCCTTCCAGCTGATCTGTGTTATAGACCTGTCCTTCCAGCTGATCTGTGTTATAGACCTGTCCTTCCAGCTGATCTGTGTTATAGACGTGTCCTTCCAGAAGCCGATCTGTGTTATAGACCTGTTCCTCCAGGAGATAGCCATGATATTGCGTGGGCAGCGGAGGTGAGCGTTCTGCGTCTACTAACGTGTTTTCAAGGAACAAGAATTGAAAGAACAAATGTTTACAAGCTTCCGAATTAATATATACTGAAAGGTGAAATTAAACACAGGTAAATTAAGATTGAAATTCATGTTATATGTAACGTCCTATATTTTCTGTAATGGTAAATTTGAAACAGCCAGAAATTTCTCTTCCCTTGGACAAACCAAAATATTATTGTTTTGCATAGTACATTGCTAATAAGCAAGTTGGATTTTCCGCGATTTCTTACCTCGCCTCTGGAAACTCATTATTGGTTAAAAACCCTGAAAAACAATAGCAGCTCACACCCACCCACCCACACACCCACCCACCCACCCACACATACACACACACACACACACACACACACACACACACACACACACACACACACACACACACACACACACACACACACACACACACACACACACACACACACACACACACACACACATCTGTGGATGATACGCACAGTCAACCAATGACTAAGTTTTCTGATGACGGCAAGATGTGGTTTGGAGCACAGTCATAATGAGAAAGAACCACTCCTATTCCCTCTTCCGCCCGATCCCCTCTTTGTCCTTCTCCCCCAACACCCCCCCCCCCCCCCCGTTCCCTCTCTCTCCTGCCTTACCCATGGCGAGGTGTCACCACATTTCCTCCATTGATCAGCATGAGCGAACAGTCTGACATGATCTAAAAGATGGTGACTTCATCTTGTTCCATATCAGAACAACGCTAAGTGCTATATTAAAAAAACAAAAACGAAGTAAGGTTGAAAGAAATGATAACAAGCAAAATTGACTTGAATGTGGGTTAAGCAGAAAAAAGCAGTGAACTCGTCCTAGACCTAACAGATCAGAAGACATACCTCATGTCTACCACCGAAAAGACTCAGCGACGAGTGAACTCGTCCTAGACCTACCAGATCAGAAGACATACCTCATGTCTACCACCGAAAAGACTCAGCGACGAGTGAACTCGTCCCAGACCTAACAGATCAGAAGACATACCTCATGTCTACCACCGAAAAGACTCAGCGACGAGTGAACTCGTCCTAGACCTAACAGATCAGAAGACATACCTCATGTCTACCACCGAAAAGACTCAGCGACGAGTGAACTCGTCCTAGACCTAACAGATCAGAAGACATACCTCATGTCTACCACCGAAAAGACTCAGCGACGAGTGAACTCGTCCTAGACCTAACAGATCAGAAGACATACCTCATGTCGACCACCGAAAAGACTCAGCGACGAGTGAACTCGTCCTAGACCTAACAGATCAGAAGACGTACCTCATGTCTACCACCGAAAAGACTCAGCGACGAGTGAACTCGTCCTAGACCTAACAGATCAGAAGACATACCTCATGTCTACCACCGAAAAGACTCAGCGACGAGTGAACTCGTCCTAGACCTAACAGATCAGAAGGCATACCTCATGTCTACCACCGAAAAGACTCAGCGACGAGTGAACTCGTCCTAGACCTAACAGATCAGAAGACATACCTCATGTCTACCACCGAAAAGACTCAGCGACGAGTGAACTCGTCCTAGACCTAACAGATCAGAAGACATACCTCATGTCTACCACCGAAAAGACTCAGCGACGAGTGAACTCGTCCAAGACCTAACAGATCAGAAGACATACCTCATGTCTACCACCGAAAAGACTCAGCGACGAGTGAACTCGTCCTAGACCTAACAGATCAGAAGACATACCTCATGTCTACCACCGAAAAGACTCAGCGACGAGTGAACTCGTCCAAGACCTAACAGATCATAAGACATACCTCATGTCTACCACCGAAAAGACTCAGCGACGAGTGAACTCGTCCTACACCTAACAGATCAGAAGACATACCTCATGTCTACCACCGAAAAGACTCAGCGACGAGAGAACTCGTCCTAGACCTAACAGATCAGAAGACATACCTCATGTCTACCACCGAAAAGACTCAGCGACGAGTGAACTCGTCCTAGACCTAACAGATCAGAAGACATACCTCATGTCTACCACCGAAAAGACTCAGCGACGAGTGAACTCGTCCTAGACCTAACAGATCAGAAGACATACCTCATGTCTACCACCGAAAAGACTCAGCGACGAGTGAACTCGTCCTAGACCTAACAGATCAGAAGACATACCTCATGTCTACCACCGAAAAGACTCAGCGACGAGTGAACTCGTCCTAGACCTAACAGATCAGAAGACATACCTCATGTCTACCACCGAAAAGACTCAGCGACGAGTGAACTCGTCCTAGACCTAACAGATCAGAAGATATACCTCATGTCTACCACCGAAAAGACTCAGCGACGAGTGAACTCGTCCTAGACCTAACAGATCAGAAGACATACCTCATGTCTACCACCGAAAAGACTCAGCGACGAGTGAACTCGTCCTAGACCTAACAGATCAGAAGACATACCTCATGTCTACCACCGAAAAGACTCAGCGACGAGTGAACTCGTCCTAGACCTAACAGATCAGAAGACATACCTCATGTCTACCACCGAAAAGACTCAGCGACGGTGCGGCGTCTGCTCTGATGGGTTGCCTGGTCTTGTGGAGCTTTATAGTCCTAGCTCCAAGTCAATTAACTGGTGGAACATAGACTTGGTCAGTGTGACTGCATGCAGGGGGCCACACCACTGCTTTATAGTCCTAGCTCCAAGTCAATTAACTGGTGGAACATAGACTTGGTCAGTGTGACTGCATGCAGGGGGCATGGGGGGCCACACCACTGCTTTATAGTCCTAGCTCCAAGTCAATTAACTGGTGGAACATGGACTTGGTCAGTGTGACTGCATGCAGGGGGGCTTGGGGGGTCACACCACGGAGCAAACACAGACACTTGAAGAGGAAAAGAAGTCGATCGTATCTTGTTAACGATGAAATAAAAGACCATGAGCAAATCAGGCGGAAAAGGAAACTAAGTATTTAAATGTGGTATCATGGCAAATGAGCCATGTAAACTTAGATTTGGTTGAAAACAGCTCGGCAGTCTGGTATTACACGGCAGCCTTTAGACGATTCAAAAGTAGTGTACAGAGACCTTGCCCATACTGACAACTGTGACACCGATTCACCAGATGAGTAGACGTTGAAGAGAAGTCAAAGCTGAAATCACCTTGAGAGCGAGGTTTATTCATTTCTTTTCCATAACAGCTTGTTTCATTCTTATCTATGTTACATTTTTTCTTTTACAATTACTTTATATTTCTTGCAGAATTCTCCCGATCATCGAAAATTATAACTATTTGGTGCTGCAACATTTTGAAACATTACGGGTTTTTGTATTTGTTTGTTTGTTTATTTGTTGTTTAATTGTTTGTTTTCTTACTCTCTAGATCGAGAAGTGTGTCCAGTACCATACGTAAGAAAACCTCCTCTCTTCTTTGTTACTGGGAGTTGAGGACTGAATGACTTGTCTTGGCGGGGATGCGGGATGAAGGCATGGGTGGGGGGTCATCTCTTACGCAGACACTCTGCTGTCAGACTCTGCCTATAGTGTCTTCCTACGACAGACACTCTGCTGTCAGACTCTGCCTATAGTGTCTTCCTACGACAGACACTCTGCTGTCAGACTCTGCCTATAGTGTCTTCCTACGACAGACACTCTGCTGTCAGACTCTGCCTATAGTGTCTTCCTGCTGCAGGCAGACCCCCTGTGGTGTGTGCTGTTCTGTGGGGCAGGCACCTTGAGGGCCCGGCATGCTAGTTGTCTGGATAGCGGTGGTCGGTTGCCGCCAACGACTGTGATTATGCCAACTGCCGCCTGTCTTGTCAGGTGCCACAGACACAGTAGGTGTTGATGGGTCACATGCCGAGAGAGAGAGAGAGAGAGAGGGGAGAGAGAGAGAGAGAGAGAGAGGAGAGAGAGAGAGAGAGAGAGAGAGAGAGAGAGAGAGAGAGAGAGAGAGAGAGTCGGATGAATTTATTCCATTAAAGAAAATTGTACAAATGTATTAGAAGTATTTTTAATATAGTGAAAGCAAGAATTCGATGTGATGCAAATTCGACAGATTCCATTGACTGTACAGCTGGATAGACAGAGTGATGCAGTCAGTCCCATATCATGTCTAGTTGTTAATGAGCTGACAGTGAAATAATGAATAATGGAATTAGAGTGATGCATACAGTCCCATATCATGTCTAGTTGTTAATGAGCTGACAGTGAAATAATGAATAAAGTAAATAGAGTGATGCATGCAGTCAGTCTCATATCATGTCTCTTGTTGTTAATGAGCTGACAGTGAAATAATAAACAATGGAAATAGAGTGATGCATGCAGTCCCATATCATGTCTAGTTGTTAATGAGCTGACAGTGGAAATAATAAATCATGGAAACAGAGTGATGCATACAGTCCCATATCATGTCTCTAGTTGTTTATGAGCTGACAGTGGAAATAATAAATAATGGAAACAGAGTGATGCACACAGTCCCATATCATGTCTCTAGTTGTTTATGAGCTGACAGTGGAAATAATAAATAATGGAAACAGAGTGATGCATACAGTCCCATATGTTGTTGTTGTTGTTGTTGTTGTCGTACCCTGGCTAAAAGACTCCAGGGATCATCCAAACAGCCGAAGTACTTGAACACTATGGTACAAATGCATCAGCTGGGGATGAGAACATTACGTGTGTGACCGTTTTTGATTACCCCACCACATGGGCAGCCACACTCCGACTTCGGGGGATTTTAGAGACTGATAATGTTATGCTAGGAGCTTGTCACAACTGAAGACAATCCCCGCATAACTATGCAGAGCATAACAACATTTTGATGTAGCCTTGGTGTTCTAGCCTATGTCAATTAGCCTGACACAGCCTTAAGCCAAGGCAGATACAGTCCCATATCATGTCTAGTTGTTAATGAGCTGACAGAGGAAATAATAAATAATGGAAGACATGGTGGATTGCCTTTTTTTAACAACCAATAAATGCTACGTGCAATTTGTGTTTGAATGATATATTTCTTTTATAAGCTGATGGCGTTTTCTTATTGCCTGAGACTTAAAAAGGACGACTAACACAGTTAAACAATACGCAGAGAGCCTCACTTCAGTTAAAAGTTAACTGCAATGAAAATAACATGATAGTGTTTGAAGTGGTGGTTATTTAAGCGTAAGAGAAAGATGGTTTATGATGCCGTGTAATATGTGTTGTCAGTGTGTATAGGTATTTGGGGGTATATTTCTCTACCCGTTTAATTTTGTTCTAACATGCAAAAATCTTGCACGTCGGGCAAAAATGAGCTGATTTGTTTTATGAAGACATCATATATCCTTAATAATTGTTCGTTCGTTTAGTTTAATAAATTGTGTGACTTTCACGTTGGTTAAATACGGGGCAGTTACAGGGATTAGACAAGGCAGCAGCTATTCGCTGTCAGACCGCCAATTGTTATGCTTCAAAGAGATCACTATGGTACATATGAGGACATGAAATGACCGTGTACTTGACGAAGCTAACAGGTATCCTTTATATGTAAACTCAGCCGTGAAGTGCGTTCACAGTTGATCTAAATTATGATGAAAGGAACAGCAAAGAATTCCACGCGTATAACATGCATGATTTAGACCTTTAAGTTAATTGGGTGACTCAAGCGCGGATCTGTTTGTTTGAAGAAGGATTTGGGTTTGTCCAGGACAATCAGGGGGCTGGAAACATCAAGGATGTTTTCGTACATGTCGCTAAAGGTTACTAGACTGTAGCTGGCAAAAACGGACGAACATATCCAGAACAGCAGTAGATTTGACATGTATAGACATTTTGTGATATATCCTTTTTTGAGCCCCACCCGCTTATCGGATTTGAATCCACATTTGAAATATATTACGATGAGATTCAGGCTTGGAATTTGAAATTTAATTGTGCATAGGTTAAGATACAGAACTGTCAACAGGAATGCTTTGATTTGTCTTAATGTGTAAAGAAGCAGAGGAAAACAAAGTACACTTTTCTTTCTTTTTTTCTTCTTTTTTTTCTGCTGCCCAGAACTCAGACGTATTCGTAAAAGCTTTATAAAGCCTAAATATTACCGACAACCCTCTTTGTTCAAACTCAGTTTACCAAAGTATTCACAAAAGTCTCACAATGTGCAGAACGTTTCCCCGTTCCTGTATAGGGCATTTCAGTTCAGAGAATTAGCAACATCTTAGGAATATACTTCATTTGTTTTTTGTCCCTATTCCCATTCTACATATGGTTATCGACAACGATGATAACAAAAATAGTTATAACGATCATGATAATAATGACGATTATGATAAAAATAATAATAATAATAATAATAAAAAATTTAATAATAATAATAATAATAATAATAATAATAATAATACAAAATAATAATAATATAATAATAATAAATAAAAGAAGAAGAAGAAGAAGAAGAAGAAGAAGAAGAAGAAGAAGAAGACGAAGAAGAAGAAAAAGAAGAATAGTACTACTAATACTACTGTTACTACTACTACTACTACTACTACTACTACTACTACTACTAATACTACTACTACTATACTACTACTACTACTACTACTACTACTACTACTACTGGTAATGATAATAATAATGATGGTGATGATGATGATGAAGATGATGATAACAACAACAACATGAAGAATAATTAGTAATACTAATAATACATTTATATAATGCACATTTACACACGCACGCACGCACGACCACACACACGCACACACACACACACACACACACACACACACAGACACAGA
>CM031616.1:1272990-1275239 GCA_018398815.1 Conus ventricosus
AAAGGTTTAACACAGACAATAAAGGGGAAAAACAGGTTAAAAAACAAATGAAACTAAAGGAAAAGACAGGGTTTAAAAACCCGTGGGGAAAAATGGAAAGACAGTTTTAAACCCCAGTGAAATATGGAAAGAGACAGGTTAAAAAGTGAAAAACAATGGAAGAGGGGCAGATTAAACACAGTGACAAAATGGAAGAGACAGTTAAAAACAGTGACAATAATGGGAAAAGACAGTTAAACACAGGGACCAATTTTTTGGAAGAGACAGGTTTAAAAAACAATGACACTATGGAAAAGGGCAGTTTAAAAACAGTGACACTATGGAAGAAAACAGGGTTTAAAAACCGTGACAATATGGAAAGACCCGGTTAAACACAGTGAAAATAATTTCACAAACAGGGTTTAAAAACAGTGACACAAAGGAAAGAGACAGGTTAAAGACAGTGAAAAAGTGGGAAAAGACTTTAAAAAAAGTGACAATAATGGAAGAACCCGGTTTAAAAACAGTGACAATATGGGAAAAGACAGGGAAAAAACAGTTTCAAGATGGAAGAGACGGTTAAAAACCCCAGTGACCCATTTGGGGAGACCCGGTTTTAAAACAGTGACAATTTTGGGAAAAGAGAGGCTAAAAACACTGGACAAAAATGTTAAAAGGGCCCGGTTAAAAACTGTGACCCCAAAGGGGAAAACAGGTTTTAAAAACAGTGAAATAGGGAAAGACAGGTTTAAAAACAGGACAATAAAGGGGAAAAGACAGGTTTTAAAAACTTTTGACCTATGGAAGAGACCCGGTTTAAAAACAGTGACAATTTTGGGGAAAAAGACCCGGGAAAAAACCCTGACACTATGGAAGAGACAGGTTAAAAACCCGTGAAAACAAGGGCAACAGGTTTAAAAACAGTGACACAAGGGTAGAGACAGGTTAAACACAGTGACCATGGAAGAGACAGGTTTTAAAAACAGTGACAAAATGGAAGAGCAGGGTTCAAAACAGTAACACAAAAAAGGGGACAGGTTTTAAAAACAAAGACAAGAAGGAAAAAACAGGTTAAACACAGTGACACAATGGAAGAGACAGGTTAAACCCCAGTGACATATGGAAGAGGACAGGTTAAAACACAGTGACCTATCGAAGAGACAGGTTAAACACAATACAAAATGGAAGAGACAGGTTAAAACAAAACTGGTTAACACTATGATAGAGACAGGTTTAAACACAGTGACAATAGGAAGGAGAACAGGTTTTTAAAAACAGTGACAAATGGAAGAGCAAGTTAAACACAGTGACAATGGAGAGACAGGTTAAAACAGTGACAATGGAAAGAGAAGGTTATACACAGTGACACTATGGAAGAGAGAGGTTATTATCACAGTGACACTATGGAAGAGAATTTTGTTAAACACAGTGCCAAAGTTGAAGAGACAGGTTAAAGACAGTGACATCTAGGAGATTCAGTAGAGGAGGTTAACACAGTGCACTATTGGAAGAGAGGGTTTATACCAGTGACACTATGGAAAGAAGGGTTTAAACACAGTGACAATGGAAAAAGGGCGGTTAAAACAGTGACATTATGGAAAGAGGAAAAAAGAGTTAAAGACAGGTTAAAAAGACGAAAAAAGACAGGTTAAACAGTGACATTTAAAGGAAAGGGCAGGTTTAAACACAGTGACATTATGGAAGAGACAGGTTAAACACAGTGACAAATATGGAAGAGGACAGGTTAAACACAGTGACAAGAGGAAGAGACAGGTTTAAAACACAGTGACACTACGGAAGAGGGCAGGCTAAACACAGTGACAAGATGGAAGAGACAGGTTTAAAAACAGTGACAATAATGGAAAGAGACAGGTTAAAGACAGTGACATGATGGAGACAAATTAAAAAGGAAGAGGACGGTTAAACACAGTGACAATATGGAAGAGGGCAGTTTGAAAAACGTGACAATATGGAAGAGACAGGTTGAACACAGTGACAAATGGAAAAGACGGTTTAACACAGTGACAATAATGGAAGAACAGGTAAAAACAGTGACATTATGGAAGGACAGGTTAAACACGTGACTTATGGAAGAGGGCAGGTTAAATTATAATAATAATAATAAATACTTATATAGGCCTTTTCTCGGCTAGAGTCCAAGCTCTAAGCGCTTTACAATCAACACTCGTTTACACAACGGGGGCTGCCATAAACCCTGGGTTTTAGTTTTCCGGAACTGAACGAGCCCCCGCCCCCCCTGGCGCTGCGGG
>CM031616.1:1275339-1293232 GCA_018398815.1 Conus ventricosus
GGATTGGGTTGTCAGGACAATCATGGGGCTGGAAACATACAATGGGGAATAGTTGTGAACTCGTACATTTCGCTAAAGGTTACTAGACTGTAGCTGGCAAAAACGGACGAACATATCCAGAACAGCAGTAGATTTGACATGTATAGACATTTTGTGATATATCCTTTTTTAAACCCCACCTGCTTATCGGATTTGAATCCACATTTGAAATATATTACGATGAGATTCAGGCTTGGAATTTAAAATTTAATTGTACATAGGTTTAGATACAGAACTGTCAACAGAAATGCTTTATTTTGTCTTAATGTGTAAAGAAGCACAAGAAACGAAGTACACATTTTTTCTGCTGCCGAGCACTCAGACGTCTTCGTAAATTACTGACAACCCCCTCTGTTCAGACTCAGTTTACCAAAGTATTCACAAAAGTCTCACAATGTGCAGAACGTTTCCCCGTTCCTGTATAGGGCATTTCAATTCAGAGAATTAGCAACATCTTAGGAATATACTTCATTTGTTTTTTGTCCCTATTCCCATTCTACATATGGTTATCGGGACTTGTTAAGATTTTTTTCGCATCTATTCTCGCTGATTCTTGCTGATTCAATGCAAGAGAGAGAGAGAGAGAGAGAGAGAGAGAGAGAGAGAGAGAGAGGAGAGAGAGAGAGAGAGAGAGAGAGAGAGGGAGAGAAAGAGAGAGAGAGAGAGACAAGACAAGACAAGACAAAATTATTTATTTACGAGGATAATAGATAAGCACTGATGTGCGTTTTTACATCCAGTCCTCGCCCTGAGTAGGGTCAACAATATATAAATAAAAGGTAACAAAGGAAGCATGCAAAAGTGACTAGAACTACAATACAATACGGGATTAAAAATTAAAAAAAAAATAAAAGAGAGAGAGAGAGAGAGAGAGAGAGAGAGAGAGAGAGAGAGAGAGAGAGAGAGACGCAGGAGCGAAGGGAGTGCGGGGTAAGTCTGCAGAGAGAGAGAGAGAGAGAGAGAGAGAGAGAGTGAGAGAGAGAGAAGAGAGAGAGAGAGAGAGAGAGAGAGAGAGAGAGGGTGGGGGAGAAAGAGGCGAGAGTGGGTGCGATAAGAGAGCATGTTTAGAACAATCTGACAAAACATTCCAAGGAGATACAAGACAATCGATTTTGAAGCACCGGGGGAGGGGGGGGGGGGGGTAGAAATAAAGCACAAATGGAGGTGGGAAATGCATAATGATAGCCCAGTCGCCACGGGTAGGAGGGGATGTCATATGGATAATAAATCAAGTCATTCCAGCAGAACCGTGTGAGAGAGAGAGAGAGAGAGAGAGAGAGAGAGAGGAGAGAGAGAGGAAGGAGAGAGAGAGAGAGAGGAGAGAGAGAGAGAGAGAGAGAGAGAGAGAGAGAGAGAGAGAGAGGAGGGAGAGAGAGAGAGAGAGAGAGAGAGAGAGAGAGAGAGAGAGAGAGAGAGAGAGGGAGAGGGGAGAGAGAGAGAGTCACATAAGAATACAAGCATATCGACAGAATGACAAGAGGGCAGGAGGTAGTAGGAAACAGACACACACACACACACACACACACACACACACACACACACACACACACACACACACACACACACACACACACACACACACACACACACACACACACACACACACACACACACACACACATGTACTCATATAAGACATACTTACTAAACAAAATAACATACATGTGTATTTCAAGTACAAAAACACTTTCTAAATAGTCAGGTACATACATAAGGCCAAGAGGGTGGTGGTGATTGGTGGTGGATTTATGGCGGAGTATGCAAGTACTGGCACATAAGATGGTTGAAATAATGGTGTTTGAAGGTTGATATGCACTGGCGTTGTTTGGTTGATTTAGGAGCGAGTTCCATTTACAGGAACCTGAATATGTTAAACTGGATTTAAATAAGTCAATTCTAGGAACAGGGACATGAAGTTTGGGTAGAGTCCTTGAGGAATTTATTGGGAATCTGTGAACTAATGTTGAGGGTGCCTTCCCAGACACAATCTTGTGCATTATGATCCCTTTGTTGTATTCTAATCTCAGACTTAATGGGAGAACTTGAATCTTTTTATAGTCCGAGTCCAGAGAGAGGGGAGAGAGAGAGAGAGAGAGAGAGAGAGAGAGAGAGAGAGAGAGAGAGAGAGAGAGAGAGAGAGAGAAGAGAGAAAGAGAGAGAGAGAGAGAGAGAGAGAGAGAGAGAGAGAGAGAGAGAGAGAGAGAGAGAATTAATATCATAGGCTGTAGTCCGTAAAATGAGTGCTTTTCTTTACATTTAAGTTGCTGATTGACATGATAAACCATCGTGTTAGGTAAACAGAATGACATTCAAAACGTTCTGCACAGATCGACGGCAAGCTGTTGAACGTTGTCTCCATCAATGATGGGAATAAAACGATGACGGAACAACCAGCATACGGTGTCCAGTGGTAGTGCCCTAACTGCCATTCATCAATGATGGGAATAAAACGACGACGGAACAGCCAGCATACGGTGTTCAGTGGTAGTGCCCTAACTGCCATTCTCAATGATGGGAATAAAACGATGACGGAACAGCCAGCATACGTGTTCAGTGGTAGTGCCCTCAACTGCCATTTGGAGGTTACAACCCGATGCATGGAGTTGTGGAGTCATGTGGACCCAGCCGCTGTTGTGCATGTGGAGTGAGCTCATCAGCTTGATTGAGAACTCCTGAACTGTGCGGCTCGGCTTTCGTCCACGTAACCCTAACACGTGCCTTGAAGACCGTCCACGTAACTCTAAAAACGTGCCTTGAAGGGCCGTTCACGTAACTCTAACACGTGCCTTGAAGACCGTCCACGTAACTCTAACACGTGCCTTGAAGACCGTCCACGTAACTCTAACACGTGCCTGAAGACGTCCACGTAACCCTAACACGTGCCTTGAAAACCGTCCACGTAACCCTAACAGTGCCTTGAAGACCGTCCATGTAACCCTAACACGTGCCTTGAAGACCGTCACCCAGACTTCCTGACCAACTCAAACCTAACCCTAACACGTGCCTTGAAGAACCGTCACCCAGACTTCCCGACCAACTCTACATAACCCTAACAGTGCCTTGAAGACCGTCAGCCACACTTCCTGACCACCTCTACCCAACCTAACACGTGCCTTGAAGACCGTCACCCAGACTTCCTGACCAACTCTAACCTAACCCTAACACGTGCCTTGAAGACCGTCCCCCAGACTTCTTGACCAAAATCTACCTAACCCTAAACACGTGCCTTGAAGACCGTCCCCCACACTTCCTGACCAACTTACCTAACCCTAACACGTGCCTTGAAGACCGTCCCCCAGACTTCCTGACCAACTCTACCTAACCTAACACGTGCCTTGAAGACCGTCACCCACACTTCTGACCAACTCTACCAACCCTAACAGTGCCTTGAAGACCGTCACACAGACTTCCAGACCAACTCTACCTAACCCTAACACGTGCCTTGAAGACCGTCACCCCACTTCCTGACCAACTCTACCAACCTAACAGTGCCTTGAAAAACCGTCCCCCAGACTTCCTGACCAACTCGACTAAAAAACTAACACGTGCCTTAAAGACCGTCACCCACACTTCCTGACCAACTCTACTAACCCTAACACGTGCCTTGAAGACCGTCACCCAGACTTCCTGACCAACTCTACCTAACCCTAACACGTGCCTTGAAGACCATCCCCCACACTTCCTGACTAAGTCTACCTAACCTAACACGTGCCTTGAAGACGTCACCCACACTTGCTGACCAACTCTACCTAACCCTAACACGTGCCTTGAAAACTGTCCACCTAACCCTAACACGTGCCTGAAGACCGTCACCCAGACTTCCTGACCAACTCTACCTAACCCTAACACGTGCCTTGAAGACCGTCCCCCAGACTTTCTGACCAACTCTACCTAACCCTAACACGTGCCTTGAAGACCGTCCCCAGACTTCCTGACCAACTCTACCTAACCCTAACACGTGCATTGAAGACCGTCCCCCAGACTTCTGACCAACTCTACCTAACCCTAACACGTGCCTTGAAGACAGTCACCCAGACTTCCTGACCAACTCTACCTAACCCTAACACGTGCCTTGAAGACCGTCCCCCACACTTCCTGACCAACTCTACCTAACACTAACACGTGCCTTGAAGACCATCACCCACACTTCCTGATCAACTCTACCTAACCCTAACACGTGCCTTGAAAACTGTCCACCTAACCCTAACACGTGCCTTGAAGACCGTCACCCAGACTTCCTGACCAACTCTACTAACCCTAACACGTGCCTTGAAGACCGTCCCCAGACTTCCTGACCAACTCTACTAACCCTAACACGTGCCTTGAAGACCGTCCCCCACACTTCCTGACCAACTCTACCTAACCCTAACACGTGCCTTGAAGACCGTCCCCCACACTTCCTGACCAACTCTACCTAACCCTAACACGTGCCTTGAAGACCGTCACCCAGACTTCCTGACCAACTCTACCTAACCTAACACGTGCCTTGAAGACGTCACCCACACTTCCTGACCAACTCTACCTAACCCTAACACGTGCCTTGAAGACCGTCACCCAGACTTCCTGACCAACTCTACCTAACCCTAACACGTGCCTTGAAGACCGTCCCCCCAGACTTCCTGACCAACTCTACCTAACCCTAAACACGTGCCTTGAAGACCGTCACCCACACTTCCTGACCAACTCTACCTAACCCTAACACGTGCCTTGAAGACCGTCACCCAGACTTCCTGACCAACTCTACCTAACCCTAACACGTGCTTGAAGACCGTCACCCAGACTTCTGACCAACTCTATCTAACCCTAACGCGTGCCTTGAAGACCGTCACCCACACTTCCTGACCAACTCTACCTAACCCTAACACGTGCCTTGAAGACCGTCCCCCACACTTCATGACCAACTCTACCTAACCCTAACACGTGCATTGAAGACCGTCACCCACACACTTCCTGACCAACTCTACCTAACCCTAACACGTGCCTTGAAAACTGTCCACCTAACCCTAACACGTGCCTTGAAGACCGTCACCCAGACTTCCTGACCAACTCTACCTAACCCTAACACGTGCCTTGAAGACCGTCCCCCAGACTTCCTGACCAACTCTACCTAACCTAACACGTGCCTTGAAGACCGTCACCCACACTTCCTGACAACTCTACCTAACCCTAACACGTGCCTTGATGACCGTCACCCAGACTTCCTGACCAACTCTACCTAACCCTAACACGTGCCTTGAAGACCGTCCCCAGACTTCCTGACCAACTCTACCTAACCCTAACACGTGCCTTAAAGACCGTCACCCACACTTCCTGACCAACTCTACCTAATCCTAACACGTGCCTTGAAGACCGTCACCCAGACTTCCTGACCAACTCTACCTAACCCTAACACGTGCCTTGAAGACCGTCCCCCAAACTTCCTGACCAACTCTACCTAACCCTAACACGTGCCTTGAAGACCGTCCCCCAGACTTCCTGACCAACTCTACCTAACCCTAACACGTGCCTTGAAAACCGTCACCCACACTTCTGACCAACTCCGCAGGTCTCTGTCTTTCTCGGACCTTGTTGGCAAAGAGTATTATTATGAAAGGAAGCGTAGAGAAAAGCCCTGTCATGTAGTCTAAGACCAAAATGAAACTAAATCTACAGCATCTTCTTTAACAGCCCTGGCCATCGATTTAAGTCTCCAACTCTGTGGGAATATTCTCGTCGTGACTAGTGTTTGATTCTTCGCCCACGTCTATGACTGTGGTGAGTTTGTTCCACGATCACCGGTGTCGGCAGGTTGATGGAGAAGGTAATTGGGTGGGTATGGTTGTGGGCTGCGGTCACAGGAGTACCCGTGAATCTCACTGGCTCCACCGCTCTCAATTATCGTCGTCAGCAGAGAGCGGAGACAGCAGGTTGTGTGCCGCCAATGTTGGATAACAACAGACGCCGCCGCAAAGCATGGAACTAACTCAGCAGCAGTGTCTTCCTGGTGGATTGCGCTGTGACGTGCTGTCTCTGGGACTGCACTAGGAAAGATTGGGTGTGGCGGCTGTGGATAGGAAATCCAGAAGTGGGAGGGAGGGGGGGGGACGTGATGAAGGAGGGCGGGGGACATTGGAAATAAAAGATTCAGTTAAACAGATATGTGTGGAATAAAACTGCTTTTATAATGATTTGGAAAGGCAGAAGAGAGAGGAGAAGAGAGAGAGAGAGAGGAGAGGGAGAGAGAGAAGAGAGAGAGAGAGAGAGAGAGAGAGAGAGGGGAGGGATGGAGGGAGGGAGCGGGGGTATAGCGCAAAAATAGAGTTGCTTGGAATAAAACTATTTTGATGATATTTTCAATCGGCTAGAGAGAGAGAGAGAGAGATGAAGAGAGAGAGAGAGAGAGAGAGAGAGAGAGAGAGAGAGAGAGAGAGAGAGAGAGAGAGAGAGAGAGAGAGAGAGAGAGGGAGGGAGGGGGGATAGCGCAAAAAAAGAGTTGTCTGGAAAAAAACTATTTTCCATGACATTTTCAATAGGGGAGATAGAGAGATAGATAGATAGGAGAGAGAGAGAGAGAGAGAGAGAGAGAGAGAGAGAGAGAGAGAGGAGAGAGAGAGAGAGAGAGAGAGAGAGAGAGGAGAGAGAGAGAGATACGGATACGGATGATTTATTCAATATAGGCCACGGCCCCTTACGAAGGGGTGGATTAAACATGTACAAAAAGTGATACCATAAAATATCAAGAACAAAGGAATGATAAACAGTACTTAGTCAAGAACATGCTAAGCTCCGGCGTTTAGAAGCTTTATATAAGTACAATGCAAGCTTTTTTACAACATTTTCTTTTGTGCAAGACATGAGTAAGATGAGTCTAAACAAGGATGGTTGTCGATAAAAATAAGGAGAATGAATTCATCTCTAAGATCACTCAAGGCAGTACACTGCAGTACAAAATGAACTTCATTTTCACACGCGTTTTTACATAATGGACAGGTAAGATCAGAATTGGAGTGTTGCCTGTAACGAAAATGATGAACTAAGATATCCGATATTCCAAATCTAAATCTTGTCACTATAAATTTCAGATGTCTGTCCATTTTCATGGACAAGTAAGTCGGAATACAGTGTAATGAGTTATATTGTCTATACAGATCAAATCGAGTACTATTATTCATGTGAGAATTCCATTCTTGCCATCTGCTATCAACCAGCCTGGCACGGAGCATTCAAATAAAGATTGGTTCATCTCCTACTCCTTGATTTAACCAGGCATACCCAAAACCCAGTTCATGTAATCTAATTCTCATTTTCGTGGCCCAGTTTATTTTCCCCCTGGCATCTAGGTTACGTAGCATGTTGTAAGCTTTCTTCGGTGATCTACAATCATTCATTTGTATCAGTTTTAACCAGTACCTAATACATCTAACTGTGGAATTCAAGTATATTGGGTATCTGTTAGTTTCCCCGTAAACCAAATCATTGGACGTTTGTATTGAAACACCAAGAAACCCTCTTCAGGGCAAATAAATGGACTTTCTCACATCGACTGCAGCTTTATCCAAACCCCAAATTTCAGCACCGTATTGAACAATGGGTTGGATTTGGGAGTCAAATAATTTCACAAATACTTCGAATGACTGATTTCCCAAACTTGATAGTTTCCTCATTACACACAAAACAGCGTGCTTTGCTTTACTCGCAAGATCTTTACAAGCAAAGTTAAAATTTAATCGGGTTGAAAAATAGATTCCTAAATATTTGTATACATTTACGACTGGCATTGTTATTCCGTTATAATTCGAGTGTTCTCTTGCTCCCAATTAGCCACCCTTTCTGAATACAATTATGTTACTCTTCTGCATATTTACTTTCAGTTGTAGAGAAGAAGCAGCGCGCCCTAAATTATTCAACTGTGTTTGTAAACCAATAACTGTTTCAGATAACAAAACAACATCGTCTTGCTAGAAAAAGTATAAACAGTTCTAAAAGGTCCTCTGTAAATTGGGCTCCATGTCTACCATTATTTATAACTACAGATGTTAATTCGTTAATAAACAAAGAAAAAAGAATAGGACTGCATACGTCACCTTGTTTAACACCACTAGTACACATAATATAATCTGTCAATTTCCCTCCACTTCTTACTCTAGATTTTACACAGTTATACATACTTACTATACATTTAAATAATTTACCATGAATACCATTTTTTTAACAAAATAGGCCATAAAATGCTTCTGTTAATAGAATCGAAAGCTTTTTCAAAATCAATGAAAGCAACATATAGTTTACGATTGAAAGAGATTTGCTTTTGAATAAACGCCATCAGGTAAACATATGATCAACAGTAGAATAATTACGTTTAAATCCAGCTTGGTATTCTCCTGTAAGATTATTTTCCTCTACCCACTCTGTAACCTACGGTTAATGATAGTGCTATACAACTTACTAGAAGCATCACAAAGAGAAATGCCTCGGTAGTTATTGGGATTGTCTGCATTTCCTTTCTTGTACAGGGGTATAATAGTGGATTCTGACCAATTCTCAGGATAAATTCCTTTATCAAATAGGGAGTTGAAAAATGTTACTAGAAAATGCAAAATAGGATCAGATTTACTACAGTATTTCAAGAACTCTCCAATAATACCATCCGGTCCAGCAGCTTTATGGTGTTTAATTTTCCTCATGGCATACAAAACGTCTTCTTTGGAAATTGGGCGATTAAAATACATTTCAATTTCTTCATTATGTTCACATCGTAATACATCATCAACACTTGTATTGTTTGTCAGTAGTGTTTTGAAATGGTCGAACCAAGTATCTATACTGATGCTATTTGGAGGCTGATTTTGTTTTAAAGAAATCTTTTTCACAGTGTCCCAAAACTGTTTTTGACTATTTACAGATGATAATAATAAAACGGTAAATGTCTCAACGATGATGAAAAGATACTACAACGATGGACAGAATACTGTTCTGAGCTTTACTCGCACAACGCTGAGGGAAATTCATCAATCCTTGTCGCGCCGGAACCAACAAATAACAGCAAGGATAATATAACACGTGATGAAATCATTAGAGCCTTATCATCAATGAAAGCAGGAAAATCGCCCGGTGTTGACAACATACCGGCAGAATTGATCAAGGCAGGAGGTGATCCAATGGTGGACATGTTACTTGCAATATGCAACAGAATCTGGGAAACCGGGGAATGGCCTACTCCCTGGACGCAGTCACTTATCATCACGCTACCAAAGAAAGGCAACCTACAGCAATGCCAAAATTATCGCACGATTAGCCTCATCAGCCACCCAAGCAAAGTTATGCTGAAAGTAATCCTGAATAGACTGAACCCACAAGCAGAAAAGATCATCGCTGAAGAACAAGCTGGGTTCAGGCCAGGAACGAAGTACCATAGAGCAGATATTCAACCTAAGAATACTGTGTGAGAAGTACAACCAACACCAACAACATCTGTACCACGTATTCATAGACTTCAAGAAGGCCTTCGACCGAGTGTGGCACGAAGCATTATGGGCAACAATGAAACTCTTCAACATCAATGCCAACCTCATCAGAACTATTGAAAGCCTCTGCATTAAAGCCACCAGTGCCGTTTTCTTCGGTAACAACATAGGCGAGTGGTTCCGAACTACCGTTGGAGTGCGACAGGGCTGTCTACTCTCCCCCACACTTTTCAATGTCTTCCTTGAGAGAATTATGACCGATGCGCTAGAAGACCATGAAGGAACTGTAAACATTGGAGGGAGAACCATCACCAACCTCCGTTTTGCCGACGACATAGATGGACTAGCTGGAAACGAACAAGAGCTAGTGCACCTGATCAACAGACTCGACAACACCTCTGCTGATTATGGCATGGAAATAAGTGCGGAAAAGACAAAGGTCATGACTAACAACCCAATCGGCTTTACCCAAGACATAACCATCAACAACAAAAAGCTTGAGCCAGTCAACACATTTAAGTACTTGGGGGCAACAATCTCAGATGAAGGATCAAGACCTGAAATCATCTCAAGAGTCGCTCAGACCACAGCTACGCTATCTAAGCTAACGCCTCTTTGTAGAAATAAAAACATCTCCATCAGCTCAAAGATTAGACTGATGCGATCCTTAGTCATGGCGATATTCTTATATGCTTGTGAGTCATGGACGTTGAAATCAGACCTTGAGAAAAAGATCCAAACAATGGAAATGAGGTGCTTCAGACGACTCCTTGGCATCTCATACAGAGATCACATCAACAATGTGGAAGTTAAAAAGCGCATCGAGAATGAAATTGGTCCATATGTCGATCTCCTAACCTCAGTAAAAAGATGCAAACTGAAATGGTATGGACACATCACACGATAAACAGGCCTTGCCAAGACAATCATGCAGGGCACAGTACCAGGACAAAGGCGAAGAGGTCGACAAAGGAAAAGATGGGAGGATAACATCACGGAATGGACAGGCCTGCGGCTGAGAAATACATTGCGGAGGGCAGAGAACAGAGAGGAATGGAGAAGGATGGTTGTCACTGCTTCAGGGGTGCCCCCACGGACCGACGTCTAAGGGACCAAGTCAAGTCAAGTCAAGTCAAGTCAATAATTCTGACATTAAATTTTCATTAAACTGTTTCCTCTTTCTCTTTTGTAAATGCTTATATTCACGTCTTGCCTTGCAATACTCGTGACGATCTTCAGCGTCATGCGAACGCAGAGCTTTATTCAGCCCGAAATGTGATTTAAGGTCGCCCTTTAAAAACTTTTTTGGTTGTATTTTCCTTACTTTTTTATCACCCAGTTCTTTTTTGTTAAAAAACCCAGGTTTTTATGTCAAACCTTTTAACTTTTTTGCACCCTTTTTTAATTTTTTAATCATTTAAAAAAACCCTTTTTATTTTTTAACATATTTCCTAAAAAAGTTTCTATCAAATTTTTTTTTTACTTCCCTTCTAAAACTTGGGAAATTTGTTTAAAATATTCCCAAGGTTCGAAAGGGGTTCCCACGAAAAAAAACAAGACTTATAAAAAATTTACGCACCATTTTTTTTTAAAAGCACCTTCGGCCGCCGGGACCTTAAAAAGATACAATTCAAAAAAATTTTTAAAAAAAAACACTTTACCTATTATTAACATTATTTTAACATTACCAAACATTAATTATGACAGAATCAAAAAATTTTTTTATTCTCTTAAAAACATGTGAAATTTAGGTTTCTGTTTATTACCCCCCACAACACATCAATTAATTTAAAAAATCAATGTAAATCCTCAAAGCGCTATACCTTTTTTCTAAAATAAATAATCGGCAAAAACCCTCGGAGGTAATGGGAAATTTAAAATATAAACTCTTTGTCCGATCAAAAGTGTTTTTAATACGAAATGCCCCCACGTTTCGGGATTTGTATGAATGTTCAAATATGGTAAAAAGTCATTTAAACCCATCTAAACCCCGATGCCCCCCTGAGTCGTAAATTTTATTTAGGAAAAAAAATTTTTGAAAATCCAGCAAATATGTTAGAATTAAATTCCCCCAGAAATGTTTCTCCAGACATTAAAATCAAAGAACAAACATAAAAAACAAACCCTTATCATTAAGCTTAGATATAGACCTTTAAACTTTCCAGTGCAGGAACGAAACGGGGGTTTTTTCTTTATTCCCCAGAAAACAGAATTCAAAATTTTTATTGCCCCCGACCTTTCAAATTTTTCATCTTTTCGGGGGCCCCTGAACGGTCCCCCCAAAACACCAGCCCCAAAAACAGCCCCCCTCAGACAAATCACTTTGTTGGTATTTACAAAACCGGGGGGGGTTTTTGTTCACTCACGCCCCGGGTGAAAAATTTCCCGAAGTTGCCTGGGGCGAAACCGGGGGGAATTTACGGGCCCGTCTTTCGGGTTCACAGCCTTTTCCTGTTAAAAAAAGGGAGAATTCTTGCCCCCTTTCGGTGTCTTTTCTTGTTCTCCCCTTCCCCGTCGTGTTTTTTCATGGGCGAAGCCCTTTCGTGAAGCCTTCCCCTCTGGAAATTTTAAAAGCTTCTGTTAGATTATTTGGATTTGGAAGCACTTTTTTGTTTTTAAACGTAATCGTGGGTTGGGCGGCCGCTTCGTTAGTCGATTTTCCTGCAAACCGGGGGGTTTCTTTTCGGAGCGTCAAAAAACGGCAGGGTTCCTTGAACCCCCCTTTTTCATTTCTTTCAGCACCTTTTCAGCTGTTGTTTAGCGTCCTTTCTGTCTTCTTCCCTTCAGTCCCTTTTCGCATGTTATTTTTCGTCGGGTTTTCCCCTTTTCTTCACCTCCCATCTCAAAAGTGTTTTTCGTTTTCATGCAAAATCGTCAGCAATCAGGTTTTTTCCAAACCCCGGTTTCTTTTTTTTCCTTGTTTCTGGTCCCCCCAACTGTCAGGGTGGACTCGGGGGGGGGTCCGAGGGGGGTGCCTTTTTTCCATTGCCGGGGACCTCCCCGGTAAGGGAGGGTTGGTACCCTCCCCCTGGAAGATTGGGCGGGGATTCCCCTTTTGCCCCCGGCGGGAAAATCCCCAAAAAAAGGAAAAACACCCAAAGGTGCCCGCCCCCGGAAAGTTTACATCACATTTTTTCCACCCCCTTTTTTGGGGTCTGATTTGTATTACTGAAAAAGGACAAAATCAAATTTGGGCCCCCGGAAGGATGGGACTTCCCCCCAGAGAGAAAAAAGGAAAAGTAGAGGAAGCAAGAGAAAAAGAAGGGGGGCCAGAAGGGGAAAAGGAGAGGAGAGGAGGAGGGAAGAGGAGAAAAGGAGAGGAGGGAGGGGAAAAGGGGAGGGAGGGGGAAAAAGGGAAGGGGGGGGAAGGGAGGGGAGAGGGGGGGAGAGGGGGGGGAGAGACAAAAAAAAGGAAAAGAAAGAAGGAAAAGAGAAGAAGAAGAAGAGAGAGGGAGGAAGTAAAAAAGAAAGGGGGGAAAGAAGAAAGAAGGAGAAGAAGAAAAAGGGGAAGAAGGAGAAGAGAAGAAGAAAAAGAAGAAGGAAAAGGGAAGAAGAAGAAGAAGAAGAAGAAGAAAGAAGAAAAGAAGAAAAGAAGGAGAGAAGGGGGGAAGAAGAGAAGAAGAAGAAAAAGAAGAGAAAAAAGAAGAAAAAAGGGAAGAAGGGGGAAAGAAGAAGAAGAAAAAAGAAGAAAAAAAAGAAGAAGAAGAAGAGAAGAGAAGGGGAAAAGGTTGGGGAAAAAGAAAAAAGAAAAAACAAAATTGGGGAGGAGTTTGGGAAATTTTTCAATGGAAGAGCGGAAAAATTCTGTCAGCAAAAACGGGCTTTTTTGCTCAGAAAACCCAAACTCTTTTCCCCTCCAGCATCCATCTTTTTCTGCGACCAAAAATTTGTCAGCAGAAAAATCATTGGGGGGTTTCGCACCCACCCCTTCTTCTGTCACCCCAAAAATTCGGGGTGATTTTTGATCTTTTTCAAAAAGCATTCAGGGATTTTTGCATCTTCGAATTTGGGGCCTATTTGTTTTTTTTTTTCTTAAAAACCCACCCCGTTACTCCAAAACCAAAAGGGCAAGAAGGGGTTTTTCAGGCATCTTTTTTTTTAAAAAAATTTTTAAAAAATGGTTTCGCCCCCCATTTGGCCCCAAATTTGGAATAAGTGTTTGGGTTTTTTCCGTTTTCTTTTTATGAATGATTTTTTTTTCTAAAAAAAGGGGAAGCGTCGGGTCTTGTTTTTTGTTTTTGTTTTTGGGGTTGTATAATTTTTTTTTTAAAAACTTTTTCAATTTTCGCTGAATCGTGCCCTTACTTTGAAAATAATTTTACTTTAGTTTTTGTGTTCGTTTAAAAATTTTATTCGGCTAACCCCTTTTTTGTGTTTAACCGAAGGTAAAAAAGATCTCGTCGTAGGACAAAAAAAACGTTGGTATAGCCATGTACCCAGTCCCGTGGCCTGAACAACCCCTGGAAAAAAGTTTTAAAGAGGGGAAGGAAGGAAAAAAAGAAGATTGATGAATTGTTTCCTTGCGAGTGGACATGGAACCAAAATTTTTAGGCCGGGGTGGGCTACCCCCTGACCCAAATTGGTCAACGTTCTTCCCCTGTGGTCACACTGCCCTGGAGCTGAAGAAAAGAAGAAGAAGAAAGAAGAAGAAGAAAAGGGGGAAAAAGAAAAGGAAAAAGAAGAAGGGAAAAGGAGAAGAAGAAGAAAAGGAGACGAAAGGGGGGAGAAAAAGAAGAAGAAGAAAAAAGAAGAAAAAAGAAGAAGAGAAGAAGCGAATACTGCCCGGTGTCCCTCCACACAAATGTGGTCCTGTCAACAAAAGTTTTAAAAGGGAAGGGAAGGATAAAAAAAGGGGTTGACCCCCCCCCCCTTTCCCCTTTCCTGTCTCCCTGCCCAAATCGTAGCCCCTGCTCTCCCCCCCCTACCGTTGGTATTATAAAGGGGGGGAAAACCCGTTTGCTGGAAAAAAGGTGCCCTGTGGCGTGTTTCTTTGGTGGGACGTCACTTTTGGGGGTCCAAGTTTTTTACGTCACCCCGTTTTGTGGTAGAGGAATCAGGAAGGCCCTTTTTTTCCCCCTGATCAAATTGTCAGCGTGATTTCAGCACGGGGTTGGTCGGGTGGGCAAACTTAGAACTAGGGTGAAAAGAGATCGTGTGTTCCTGTCAGGTGTCTCTGGGTCTAACGTTCTTTTATGTCTGGTTGCTTTGGGTGGGGGGAATTAATTATGTTGTTAGAGCCTAGCAGAGCATGTATCAGGTGATGCTTTAGTTGTGGGTCTATCAGTGGGTGCATCCTGTCGCTGTCTGTCCCTTTCTTCCCTTGGTTTGCTGTTGTTGGTTTTTTTCTGTCTGTTGTCTGTCTGTCTGTCTGCTGTTTTGTCTTCTGTTCTCTTTTTTCCCTCTCTACCCGAGGTTTACGAAACCCAAAACCTGCCCGCCACGCACCTTGCAAAGAAACACACACATTGCAATGCAAAAACAACAATAAACCCACAACACACACACAAACCACAACAACACAAACCCCACCAAACCCCAAACAACACCACACCACCCACACCACACAAAACAAACACCCACACACGCACACACACACCACAACACCCCCCAAAACGCACGCGCGCACGCCCCGCGCGCCACACACCCCACCAACCCCACACACACACACACCAACACACACACACCAAAGCCGCAGCCACGAAACACACAAACCAACACCCCCCACCCACACACCACCACACACCACACACCCAAAACCCCACCCCACAACCCCACACACCAAAACCCACACCCCACCAGCACGCACGCGCGGCGCCGCCGCACGCAGCACGCCCCACGCCGCATAAAAGCCCAAAACACATCAAAATCTATTTACTAAAAAGTGGACAATGCTTACCCGAGAATAGTTTTTTTTTTGTTTACATTAATAAAGTAGCTTTGTTGTTTACCTTATTAAAGTAGCTTTGTTTTTTTTCCTTATTAAATAGCCCGAAAAAAAAAAAGCAGGTGCCCCCCACAGACCCCAGCTGCTTCTTGTCAAACCTGGCAGGAACCCCTCTCCAAAACGGCCCCTTTTCTTTTGTCCCTCTCCTTCTCATGCTTTTTCCCCTCCCCCCCCCCCCCCTGCTTCGCTAAAACCCCCGTCTTTCTTTCCCCCTCCCCCTTCCCCCAATGCATTAAAGGCTGTCACACCGGACACCCGTTGACCATGATGGTCCCGTGTTGAAAAGGGGTCACACGGCAGCAGTTGCCATGATGGTCACTGTGATGAAAGGCTGTCAACGGACACCGTTGACCATGGGTCATGCTGATTGAAAGGCTTCACCTCGGACACCCGTTGACCATGTGGTCATGTGTTTAAAAAGGCTATCACACCGGAAACCAGTTGACCATATGGTCATGTATTGAAAGGCTGTCACACCGGACCGTTGCCCTGATGGGCATGTGATTGAAAGGCTGTCACACGGACACCAGTTTCCATGTGGCAATGCTGGCTGTCATGAGAAGGGTCCTCTTGCGGCCCGCGATAAAAGGGGCCCTCCCGTTGTTTTCGTCATTTAAAAATCCCCCTTAAAAAAGGGGGCAAAGGGGGGGGATTGCTTTTCCTTGTCCTACCATGTGTGGGTGGGGTCAGCGTAGATGTGACAGGGCCAGGGCGAGGGGGAAATGGGGCCGGATATCGAATAAGAAATGGAACCCGGTTTGCGAGGGACGTTTGTCTGGTGTCTAACGGGGCGCCTCTTTCTTGACGTGGGGTTCGGGGGCACAAAAGGATTTTGAGTGCTTCTGTGTCGTTGGGGGGAGGTTCTTTAGCGTCTGTGTTTTTTGTCTTAGTTTTTCCCCCTGTCGCTGTTTTTGCCATCTTGTTTTCTGTTGTCTGGGTGTCTTCTCTGTATCCCTCTCATCTCCCGTCTCCCTTCCCCACGCACACCACACACACAAACACCACACACAACCCACACACACCACCACACACACACAACACACACACACCCCACCACACACCCACACCACCACGCACGCCGCCGCACGCACGCACGACGACGCACGCCCCAAAAAACATAATAATACAACATAATACAACATACATACTACATCAACATCCTAAACAACACAAAATACATACCGCGCGCGAAAAACACAACCACCCCCCAACACCACACCCCCCAAAACCCCCCCACACCCACCCCCCCCCCCCCCCCCAAACCCCCCACCCCCCACCCCCCACCCCCCCCCCCAACACAACAAACACACACACACCCCAAAAACAAAACCCACAACCAAAACCCAAAAAACACCCCACACCAAACCCCCACACACAACCACACAAAAAACAAAACCACAGATAAAAAACCCCTCAACCCACAAAAACCCCCAAAACAAAAAACAACCCCAAAACCACCACAAAACACCCCCACAACACACACCACCCAAAACCAAAACACACCACACCAAACAAACACACACCACCCACACCCAACACCACCCACCCCCAAAAAAACAACCTTTAAAAACAAATTTCAAAACAACAACAACAACCCAAACCAAAAAAACAACAACAACAACCCCCCCCCAAAAAAAAACCCCCCAACCCCCACCCAACACAACACACAACACACACAACAAACACACCCAAACCCCCCCCCACACAAAAAAAACACAAAACACAACACCACCCACCCCACAAAAAACACCCACCCACACACCCCCCACCCCCACCCCCACCCCCCCACCCAAAACACACACACACACACACACACCAACACACACACACACACACTTACACACACACACACACACACACACACACACACCACAACAAACACACAACACGACACACACACACACACACATCACACACACACACACACACATTACACCACACACCAGACACACACGACAACAGACAGACAGACACACACCACACACACACGCACGCACGCACGCACGCACGCACGCACGCACGCACGCACGCACGCACGCAGCACGCACGCACGCACGCACGCACGCACCACCACACACACACACCACACACCACACACACACACACGCTTACAACACACACGCACACACACACGCACACACTTACACACACACACACACACACACACACACACACACACACACACACCACACACACACACACAACACACACACACACACACACACACACACACACACACACACACACACACACACACAGAAACACTAAACGCTTCAAAGATCCCTTATGATGACACCGCTTTGTCCAGCTACATTTGAGACTTCTCATTGTCGTCTTGCTGTCATTTGTTTGGCCTGTGTAATCACGTCAGCGTAATACACGGCGTGGTTTCGTATGAACCAGGAGCCAGCAAATGTCTGCAGAGTCTTTCACGCTCTTCACACAGCAGAATGTAATCTCACAGATC
>CM031616.1:1293332-1303332 GCA_018398815.1 Conus ventricosus
CTGGCAGAGAAACTGGATCCCAGGACAGTGCTCTCCTGCTGCTGTTAGCTTTGTGAAGGAACAGACCGGTTGAACACAGTGACACTATGGAAAGAGAGAGGTTGAACACAGTGACACTATGGACCAGACCGGTTGAACACAGTGACAATATGGAAGAGACAGGTTGAACACAGTGACAATATGGAAGAGACAGGTTAAACACAGTGACACAATGGAAGAGACCGGTTGAACACAATGACAATATGGAAGAGACAGGTTGAACACAGTGACAATATGGAAGAGACAGGTTAAACACAGTGACACTATGGAAGAGACAGGTTAAACACAGTGAAACAATGGAAGAGACAGATTAAACACAGTGACAATATGGAAGAGACAGGTTAAACACAGTGACACAATGGAAGAGACAGATTAAACACAGTGACAATATGGAAGAGACAGGTTAAACACAGTGACAATAATGGAAGAGACAGGTTAAACACAGTGACACTATGGAAGAGACAGGTTAAACACAATGACACTATGGAAGAGACAGGTTAAACACAGTGACACTATGGAAGAGACAGGTTTAAACACAGTGACACTATGGAAGAGACAGGTTAAACACAGTGATAATATGGAAGAGACAGGTTAAACACAGTGAAAATAATGCAAGAGACAGGTTTAAACACAGTGACACTATGGAAGAGACAGGTTAAAGACAGTGACAAGATGGAAGAGACAGGTTAAAAACAGTGACAATAATGGAAGAGACAGGTTAAAGACAGTGACAATATGGAAGAGACAGGTTAAACACAGTTACAAGATGGAAGAGACAGGTTAAACACAGTGACACTATGGAAGAGACAGGTTAAACACAGTGACAATATGGAAGAGAGAGGCTAAACACTGTGACAATATGTTAGAGACAGGTTAAACACTGTGACACTATGGAAGAGACAGGTTAAACACAGTGATAATATGGAAGAGACAGGTTGAACACAGTGACAATAATGGAAGAGACAGGTTAAAGACTGTGACACTATGGAAGAGACAGGTTAAACACAGTGACAATATGGAAGAGACAGGCTAAACACAGTGACACTATGGAAGAGACAGGTTAAACACAGTGACACTACGGACGAGACAGGTTAAAGACAGTGACACTATGATAGAGACAGGTTAACACAGTGACACTATGGAAGAGACAGGTTAAACACAGTGACACTATGGAAGAGACAGGTTAAACACAGTGACACTATGGAAGAGACAGGTTAAACACAATGACAAGATGGAAAAGACAGGTTAAACACAGTGACACTATGGAAGAGACAGGTTAAACACAGTGACACTATGGAAGAGACAGGTTAAACACAGTGACACTATCGAAGAGACAGGTTAAACACAATCACAAGATGGAAGAGACAGGTTAAACACAGTGACACTATGATAGAGACAGGTTAAACACAGTGACACTATGGAAGAGACAGGCTAAACACAGTGACAAGATGGAAGAGACAAGTTAAAACACAGTGACACTATGGCAGAGACAGGTTAAACACAGTGACAAGATGGAAAGAGACAGGTTATACACAGTGACACTATGGAAGAGAGAGGTTATTATACACAGTGACACTATGGAAGAGACATGTTAAACACAGTGACAATGTTGAAGAGACAGGTTAAAGACAGTGACATTATGGAAGAGAGAGGTTATACACAGTGACACTATGGAAGAGAGAGGTTATACACAGTGACACTATGGAAGAGATATGTTAAACACAGTGACAATGTTGAAGAGACAGGTTAAAGACAGTGACAATATGGAAGAGACAGGTTAAAGACAGTGACAAGACGGAAAAGACAGGTTACACACAGTGACATTAATGGAAGAGACAGGTTAAACACAGTGACATTATGGAAGAGACAGGTAAAACACAGTGACACTATGAAAGGACAGGTTAAACACAGTGACAATAATGGAAGAGACAGGTTAAATACAGTGACAATAATGGAAGAGACAGGCTAAACGCAGTGACAATATGGAAGAGACAGGTTAAAAACAGTGACAATATGGAAGAGAGAGGCTAAACACAGTGACAATATGGAACAGACAGGTTAGACACAGTGACAATAATGAAAGAGACAGGCTAAACACAGTGACAGTATGGAAGAGACAGGTTAAACACAGTGACAAGATGGAAGAGACAGGCCAAACACAGTGACAATATGTTAGAGACAGGTTAAACACTGTGACACTATGGAAGAGACAGGTTAAACGCAGTGACAATTTTGAAGTGACAGGTTAAAGACAGTGACAAGATGGAAGAGACAGGTTAAACAGCGTGATTATAATGGAAGAGACAGGTTAAAGACAGTGACATGATGGAAGAGAAGGTTAAACACAGTGACAATTATGGAGGAGACAGGTTAAACACAGTGACAATATGGAAGAGACAGGTTAAACACAGTGACAATAATGGAAGAGACAGGTTAAACACAGTGACACTATGGAAGAGACAGGTTAAACACAGTGGACACTATGGAAGAGACAGGTTAAACACAGTGACAAGATGGAAGAGACAGGTTAAACACAGTGACACTACGGAAGAGACAGGCTAAACACAGTGACAAGATGGAAGAGACAGGTTTAACACAGTGACAATAATGGAAGAGACAGATTAAAGACAGTGACATGATGGAAGACAACATTATGGAAGAGACAGGTTAAACACAGTGACAATATGGAAGAGACAGTTTGAACACAGTGACAATATGGAAGAGACAGGTTGAACACAGTGACAATATGGAAAAGACAGGTTGAACACAGTGACAATAATGGAAGAGACAGGTAAAAACAGTGACATTATGGAAGAGACAGGTTAAACACAGTGACATTATGGAAGAGACAGGTTAATTATAATAATAATAATAAATACTTATATAGCGCCTATTCTCGGCTAGAGTCCAAGCTCTAAGCGCTTTACAATCAACACTCGTTTACACAACGGGCTGCATACCTGGGTAGTGCCGACTGAAGAGCTGCCAGCTGGCGCTTCATTCAGTCGTTTCCCGTGTCATCAGTCAGTATCGTTCAATATCGAACACTCATTTTCCTTACTTCCTTCATTCTTTCCATTTCTCACGCAGGATGCATGCTATGTGTAACGTGTCATCCATACCAACGGCCAAACTGGCCTACTCTTCCGAAAGTTGATGATGGGATTTTACGTGTGTGCAAGATGTTATGCGTGCGTTCACACACGGAACCTCGGTTTATAGTCTCATTCGAAGGACTGTATGGGAAATGGAGTCAGAACCAATGTTAACTCCGAGGGAAAAAATCCCCTGTACCGAAAAATGCCCCGGCGGAGGTTCGAACCCGCAACCCCAGGATCACTAAGATTACGAGTCCGGCGCTCTACCAACTGAGCTATTCCGGCTCCAAACACAGTGACAATATGGAAGAGACAGGTTAAACACAGTGACAAGATGGAAGAGACAGGTTAAACACAGTGACAAGATGGAAGAGACAGGTTAAAGACAGTGACAATAATGGAAAAGACAGGTTAAGCACAGTGACAATATGGAAGAGACAGATTGAACACAGTGACAATATGGAAGAAAGAGGGAAAACACAGTGACAATATGGAAGAGACAGGTTAAATACAGTAACACTATGGAAGAGACAGGTTAACACAGTGACAATAATGGAAGAGACAGGTTAAATACAGTGACAATATGGAAGAATGGAAGAGACAGGTTAAAGACAGTGACGCTATGGAAGAGACAGGCTAAACACAGTGACAATAATGGAAGAGACAGGTTACACACAGTGACACTATGGAAGAGACAGGTTACAAACAGTGACACTATGGAAGAGACAGTTTAAACACAGTGATACTATGGAAGAGACAGGTTAAACACAGTGACACTATGGAAGAGACAGGTTAAACACAGTGACAATATGGAAGAGACAGTTTAAACACAGTGACAATATGGAAGAGAAAGGTTAAACACAGTGATACTATGGAAGAGACAGTTTAAACACAGTGACACTATGGAAGAGACAGGTTAAACACAGTGACACTATGGAAGAGACAGGTTAAACACAGTGACACTATGGAAGAGACAGGTTGAACACAGTGACACTATGGAAGAGACAGGTTTAAACACAGTGACAAGATGGAAGAGACAGGTTAAACACAGTGACATTATGGAAGAGACAGGTTAAACACAGTGACACTATGGAAGAGACAGGTTAAACACAGTGACATTATGGAAGAGAAAAGTTAAACACAGTGACAAGATGGAAGAGACAGGTTGAACACAGTGACTATGAAACACAGTGACAATTAAACACAGTGACAATATCAGCCTTACTCACTGATGGGTGTTTAAAACATGACAGCAATATTTCCCTGGTCATTGTGGCTCTGATAAAGGCAAAAGAGGTGAAAGTGGGAACGGTTCTACTATGTAAATTGTTTGAGATAGACCATGAAGGCAAAAAGCAATGGTTAGAATGGCAACAGCACTACCCAGGTAATTGTTTGAGATTGGTCATAATGCCAGCCGAGGTTAAAATGGCAAAGCACTACCTTGATAACTGCTTGAGATAAATCAAGGGGGCAAATGGTTAAAATGGCAACAGCATTACCCTGGTAATTGTTCGAGACAGATCATGAACGCAAAGATAGGGTCTGAAAGGAAGTCTTAATGTTAAAATGGCAACAGCATTACCCTGGTAATTGTTCAAGATAGATCATGAACGCAAAGATAAGGTGTGAAAGGAAGTCTTAATGTTAAAATGGCAACAGCATTATCCTGGTAATTGTTTCGAGATAGATCATGAACGAAAAACATAGGCTCTGAAGGGAAATCTTAAATGAACCAGGAAACAAGAAACAGTAAATAACAAACAAGTAGGGTAACTCTTGCTCCCATACACGTTGCGATAATTGTTAAAGCATTACTCCAAGGATATGCTGCGCACGAAACGAGATCGTCAACATAAATGCTGTCACGGGGCGCACAGAGCAAAGAAGGAGACATCCACACGAAAAACTGCTCCAAGCTTGCCCCTACAGCCTGCAGCTGACGCCTGTACACAGCAACAAAGAAAACAGCCGGGGAAATGAACAGATAGACGTCAGATTCATTCAACACTGCCACAAAAAGGCTGTGCCAGTGTTGAATGAATCTGACGTATATTTGTTGTGTAAAAAGAGTGTAGATTGTAAAACGCTTAGAGCTTGGGCTCATGCCGAGGATGGGCGCTATATAAGTATTCATAATATTGGTAATAGTAATAAAGGTGATGGGGAGGAAGTTGGTAGGCGTAGAAAGCAATCGATCATGACAGTATTACCATAGTCACTGAAGGTTATTGCAAAGGCTGAGAGAAGTTGAACATGCCAGCAACATTACACTGGTCAATAGATTAACTGTCAACAACACTACACTGGTCAATAGATTAACATGTCAACAACACTACACTGGTCAATAGATTAACATGTTAACAACACTACACTGGTCAATAGATTAACATGTCAACAACACTACACTGGTCAATAGATTAACATGTCAACAACACTACACTGGTCAATAGATTAACATGTCAACAACACTACACTGGTCAATAGATTAACATGTCAACAACACTACACTGGTCAATAGATTAACATGTTAACAACACTTCACTGGTCAATAGATTAACATGTTAACAACAGTACACTGGTCAATAGATTAACATGTCAACAACACTACACTGGTCAATAGATTAACATGTTAACAACACTTCACTGGTCAATAGATTAACATGTTAACAACACTACACTGGTCAATAGATTAACATGTCAACAACACTTCACTGGTCATACATTAACATGTAAAACAACACTACACTGGTCAATAGATTAACATGTCAACAACACTACACTGGTCAATAGATTAACATGTCAGCAACACTACACTGGTCAATAGATTAACATGTCAACAACACTACACTGGTCAATAGATTAACATGTCAGCAACACTACACTGGTCAATAGATTAACATGTCAACAAAATTACACTGGTCAATAGATTAACATGTCAGCAACACTACACTGGTCAATAGATTAACATGTCAACAACACTACACTGGTCAATAGATTAACATGTCAACACTACACTAGTCATTGAGCACTGTCGTGCAGGCAGAAATAGGTTAGAAATGGCCACAGTGTTACCTAGGTCACCGGGAGGCGAGAGGATGGGTGGGGAGGAAGGGGGATATCATTTGGAAAACAGGTTTAATATGGCCGCAACAGTGTCTGGGCCACTGATGGCTGTTATAAAGGCGGACATGCTTGATGGCAGGAATAGACTTTGCATGGCAGCAATATTGCTGTTGTTGCTGGGGATTTTGGAAGGCAGAGACAAGTTTTGAAGCCAAAAGCAGGATAAACATGGCAACAAGATCACCATGGTCACTGGTGGCTCTCACTTCCCCTTACACAGAGAAAACAGACCCCTTACACAGAGAAAACAGGCACTGTCCGAGTGACCGCTGGAAAGGGCTTGGCACTATTGTCCATTCTTCCAAGTCTGATTTTTTTCCCCGGCTTGTACTTGCTAAGAAAATGCTAACGTTACAATTTACCATGGACACATACACTCACATACGTGCGCACTAACGCACACATGGACTACCAAGTCTGTGACATAGACTCACTTGTGAACACATGTAAGTTAGAAAGACATTACACTTCCTGTGCTTTACAAATTCAGGAAGATCCTTTTTTTCTCTTCTTTTTAGATGATGAGATATAACAACAGATGCCTTCCGTTATTCATATGTAAAACACATGACAGGAACGCCACCCGGCCGTGGTAACACAATTCAGAGTGGTCAGCCTAGATGACGTCAGAAAGCAGTGAGAGCCTCTTTATGTCATGAGGGTTTGCAGTAGTGGTTAGAGATGAGTGCTTCCTACAGTTGTGTCGGCATTTAGTTCAGGGCGTGAATAGTTGGGGAGTTGGTAGGTGAGTGGGTGGACAGGGAGGATGGGGGAGGTGACTATCAGAGCTAACCCATCCCCCTGCGACCAGTCAGGACGACATTCCATCCTTTAGCAAGGAGGAGAAACGGTGGGGCTATCTCTTCATCAGTCAGGACGACACTCCATCCTTTAGTAAGGAGGAGAAGCGGTGGGGCAATCTCTTCATCAGTCAGGACGACACTCCATCCTTTAGCAAGGAGGAGAAGCGGTGGGGCAATCTCTTCATCAGTCAGGACGAAACTCCATCCTTTAGCAAGGAGAAGTGGTGGGGCAATCTCTTCATCAGTCAGGACGACACTCCATCCTTTAGCAAGGAGGAGAAGCGGTGGGGCAATCTCTTCATCAGTCAGGACGACATTGCATCCTTCAGCAAGGAGGAGAAGCGGTGGGGCAATCTCTTCATCAGTCAGGACGACATTCCATCCTTCAGCAAGGAGAAGCGGTGGGGCAATCTCTTCATCAGTCAGGACGACATTCCGTCCTTTAGCAAGGAGGAGAAGCGGTGGGGCAATCTCTTCATCAGTCAGGACGACACTCCATCCTTTAGCAAGGAGGAGAACGGTGGGGCAATCTCTTCATCAGTCAGGACGACATTGCATCCTTTAGCAAGGAGGAGAATGGTGGGGCAATCTCTTCATCAGTCAGGACGACACTCCATCCTTAGCAAGGAGGAGAATGGTGGGGCAATCTCTTCATCAGTCAGGACATTCCATCCTTCAGCAAGGAGGAGAAGCGGTGGGGCAATCTCTTCATCAGTCAGGACGACATTCCGTCCTTTGCAAGGAGGAGAAGCGGTGGGGCTGTCTCTTAAAACACTGTCAGCAGGTTTGTATTACATACCATTCAAACCTGTACTGGCAGGCCATGACGCCATGATTGCTGCTCTTACACCATCTGTAACAGAATCTGGCAGATCAGGGAATGGTCATTCACTGGACAGAGACGCTGTTAATTAATCTAAATCTGGCAGATTGGGGAATGGTCATTCACTGACACAGAGCCTGTTAATCACCCTATACAAGAAAGGGAACCTGCAGATGTGCCAGAACTATCACTCTATCACCTTTATCAGTTACCCTAGGAAAGTTACACTAAAGGATTTTTATTTATTTTTTTTAAACCGGCTTACATCTCGAAGGTAAACACTACTGCTGAAGAACAGACAAGCTTCACATCAAGAAAAAAAACTAGCCGCTAACAAAACTCATTCGTTTGAAAACTTTATCTTGAATTTAAGCGACTGATGGGAAAATATCTGCAACACCAGCACATCTAAATATCTGCAACACCAGCACATCTTCTCTGCAACACCAGCACATCTTCCATATGAGACGCTAGTGGAATGCCAGGGAAGACCTGCTCAAAGTTAACACCAAATCGAACATTTCTGGAATCCTTGTGAGAGCAGCACTGGGCCACATAACGTCTTCCTCTATTGTCGAAAGAGAGAGATAAAGTGGCATGACCCTGGCACACGTCTACCAGATAGGCGAAGATCGTCGTGAAATGAGGGAGGAGACATGGCAAACAGATGAAGAGATGGGAGGATGACTTTAAGAAATGGACGCACCTGCCTCTCTCCGACACACGCACCTGCCTCTCAACGACACAAGCACCTGCCTCTCCCACCAGACCTCCTCCCACAAGCACCTGCCTCTCCCCACACAAGCACCTGCCTCTCCCCGACACAAGCACCTGCCTCTCCCCGACACAAGCACCTCCTCTCCCCGCACACGCACCTGCCCTCCCTCCCCAGACACAAGCACCTGCCTCTCCCCGACACACGCACCTGCCTCTCCCCGACACAAGCACTGCCTCTCCCCACACAAGCACCTGCTTCACCCGACACAAGCACCTGCCTCACCCCGAACACAAGCACCTGCCTCACCCCGACACAAGCACTGCCTCACCCCGACACAAGCATCCTGCCTCCCCCAACACAAGCACCTGCCTCTCCCCGACACAACGAGCGGCTGAGCCGACCGCGGACAAGAATTCGTCACACAAGCGTCAGTGGTCCTACACGTCTATTGAAGCACGCAGGTTGTACCCCTACAGGAGACCCGTATCCGAACACACCTAACAACCACCAGAACACACACTCACACAACACTCACCACACTACAACTACACATACACTCACACAAGACACCACACACACACACACACACACACACACACACACACACACACACACACACACACACACACACACACACAACACCACACCACAGCACACACACACACACACACCACACACACACACACACACACTATGAACAAGAGCCCTCGCGCATGCCATTTGTGCAAACAGGCGATACAGAACAGACCCCCAAAAATCCATACTTGACAATGACAGCCTCAAAGCCCTATCTGCCAGATTACAACTAAAAACTGCCATGGTATTCGTTGTAACAGAGCGAACAGTGTATGGATTTGCCAGATCAGAGACGGGCAAATGGATCCAAAAGGCAGTTGAGGCAGGGAACGACAGACGGAAGAAAAAACACCCGAACCCGATAGATGGACGGCAAATGGGGAAGTATGGCTTAGAATGACCACAGTCAGTGGATGCAATCTCTACTAGAGGACCAAATGATCACCTCCATCAGAGAACAATCCTGAACATGGACGACTGTTTGAAAGGCAGAAGTAAGTTCAACTCACGTCCATTGACGAGTCTCGTGCGCAATATTGTCCATGATCACGCGAAAACCTGGGTCTCTAACATAGACGTCATTGCATAGGAATTGCCAAAGCTTTCGTAGATTTAGACACTTTTGTGTTTTTATGAGTATGGAATGCTATAATCCTTCCTTCAGACCAAAATGTGCTGTGGTTGTGTTGGACCCATTATGACAGAATTGGTCTGATAACAGAAGAAATGACCACGGGCCTACCTTATTTTGAAAATGCTATCTGTCTCTGTCTGTCTCTGTCTCTCTCTGTCTCTGTCTCTCTCTCATGTACGTTCT
>CM031616.1:1313332-1318332 GCA_018398815.1 Conus ventricosus
CGAGACAAAATACTTAAGTTTTTCATGTCCTGTTATCACAGATACTTTGACATATTTATACAATTTATGCATAGATAAACAAACTTTTCCTCTAAAATTTAAGGAAGCTAAAGTTATTCCTCTGTATAAAACCGGAGATTCTTCAAACCCATCAAATTACAGACCGATATCCATTTTATCAGCCATAGCAAAACCGATCGAAAAGCACATGCATAAGTCTTTGTATTTTTATTTGCTGATAACAAACTTCTCCACGAAAGTCACGGGGCTTTCGAAAACATCATTCTTGCCACACAGCCCTCATACAGCTTATCGACAGTTTCTTTGCAGCATAAACGAGAATAAATTGCAGGTATTCTTTTCGTAGACTTTGAAAAGCATTTGATGTCATCAACCATTCTTTGTTGTGCCGTAAACTTGAACTTTACAAACTGACTCCAGAATTCATAAGTCTTATTTCATCTTTTTTATGTGACCGAAAACAATTAGTAGCTGTAGCTGACAAATTGTCAACATTTATGCCTGTCAAATATGGTGTTCCACAAGGCTCTGTGTTAGGACCTCTTTTGTTTACTATTTAAAGTAAATGATTTGCCTTGTTTTGTTAAATGTAAATGCGAAATGTTCGCAGATGATACATCTCTTCACGAAAACGACTCTGATGCCTATGAATTAACAATCAAACTTCAAGCAGATATCAATAAACTTACTGAATGGACACAACTAAACCATATGTCTTTAAATGCTGTTAAACAAAGTGCATGTACGTGTCTACAAGACAAAAACGACAAAAAATGAAATCAAATTTTCAGCCTTTACTCATATCCAACAATAAAGTGAGGAAGTCTGTTCACACAAAACACTAGGTGTCATTATTGACAAAGATTTATCTTGGACAGAACATATAACATTCTTAGCAAAACGCCTTTCCAAAAACATATTTCAGTTGTCTCGGATAAAAAATTTCCTTGATGGCCACTCTCGAAAACTTTTTTTCTGTGCACATATTTTGTCATTAATTGATTATGCATCAACCCTTTGGACAACTGTAGTGAACATAATTTGAAATTAATTCATCGTCTTTACAAACGAGCATTGAAATTAGTATTGTTAAAATCGAGCTCCCTAACTGATGAAGATTACAAACAACTCAAAATGCTAACCTTCCCAAACAGACTCTTTTTCAATAAAGCCCTTTGTATGCATAATGTTATTAATGGGAACAGCTCCCCAAAAGATTACAGAAACATTTAGAGTCAATTACATAGACATAATCATTTATTGTCCATTCCTAGACCACGCAACAATTTATACAAATCCAGTTTTGTGTATTCAGGGGGAAATCTGTGGATAAACTCACAAAACATTAAAAAATATAAGAAATAAAAACACATTTAAGAAAAAATTGAAAGATTATCTCATGAATCGTTAACCACATATCATACTGAAAAATGTCCATCCTGTGCAGAAAAGAAATACACTGGTAAAGATATACACTTCGTGAATGTAACCATAGGGGTGGCAATGAGCACTGATACTTTTTACGTGAATGGAAATGAGTGAGGAAAAGGGAGGAGATGGGAGGGGGTAGGACGGTATGTTTACTTTTCTTTTGATGAAAGCATTGTACACGATGTGATGTTTTTTTGTTTTTGTTTTTAAACTTTTCTTTTTCATAGATGGCTTGATGTAAAAAAGCAGATATGCTGCTTATTCAATGTTTCCATCTCTAAATAAAATTTTGACTTGACTTGACTTGACACCACACACACACACACACACACACACACACACACACACACAACACACACACACACACACACACACACACACCTATTTTCAAAGTCGATACAATCATCACATAAAACCAAAGTTTGCATGCATAGGAGGCATTTTCTATGGCCCCGAATCTGCTTCAATGGGCAGCCCCACAGTTGACCCGCAGGCCAGTTGAAGGGCAATCTGAGATCCAATGTTCGGGCTTTTTCATCTAATTCGTCACATTTGTGCTCCGATGAATAGAAAGATAGAAGAAAAATATAATTTAGTCACCAGTTTTAGTACTTTTAATCAAAAATAGCTGCTGCCGAAATTGTCATAATATGCCTATAGGATAAGACTATGAGCTGATGGACATAGCCACAGGATAAGACTATGAGCTGATGGACATAGCCACAGGATAAGACTATGAGCTGATGGACATAGCCACAGGATAAGACTATCAGCTGATGGACATAGCCACAGGATAAGACTATGAGCTGATGGACATAGCCACAGGATAAGACTATCAGCTGATGGACATAGCCACAGGATAAGACTATGAGCTGATGGATAGAGCCACAGGATAAGACTGTGAGCTGATGGACATAGCCACAGGATAAGACTATGAGCTGATGGACACAGACACAGGATAAGACTGTGAGCTGATGGACATAGCCACAGGATAAGACTATGAGCTGATGGACATAGCCACAGATAAGACTATGAGCTGATGGACATAGCCATAGGATAAGACTATGAGCTGATGGACATAGCCACAGGATAAGACTATGAGCTGATGGGTAGAGCCATAGGATAAGACTATGAGCTGATGGACATAGCCACAGAATAAGACTATGAGCTGATGGACATAGCCACAGGATAAGACTATCAGCTGATGGACATAGGCACAGGATAAGACTATGAGCAGATAGACATAGCCACAGGATAAGACTATCAGCTGATGGATAGAGCCACAGGATAAGACTGTGAGCTGATGGACATAGCCACAGGATAAGACTATCAGCTGATGGATAGAGCCATAGGATAAGACTATGAGCTGATGGACATAGCCACATGATAAGACTATCAGCTGATGGACATAGCCACAGGATAAGACTGTGAGCTGATGGACATAGCCACAGGATAAGACTATGAGCTGATGGACTAGCCACAGGATATGACTGTGAGCTGATGGACATAGCCACAGGAAAAGACTGTGAGCTGATGTGACATAGCCACAGGATAAGACTATGAGCTGATGGTCATAGCCACAGGATAAGACTATGAGCTGATGGACATAGCCACAGGATAAGACTATCAGTGATGGATAGAGCCATAGGATAAGACTATGAGCTAAATGGACATAGCCACAGGATAAGACTATCAGCTGATGGACATAGCCATAGGATAAGACTATGAGCTGATGGACATAGCCACAGGATAAGACTATGAGCTGATGGATAGAGCCACAGGATAAGACTATGAGCTGATGGACATAGCCACAGGATAAGACTATGAGCTGATGGGAAGAGCCATAGGATAAGACTGTGAGCTGATGGACATAGCCACAGGATATGACTGTGAGCTGATGGACATAGCCACAGGATAAGACTATCAGCTGATGGACAGAGCCACAGGATAAGACTATGAGCTGAAGGACATAGCCACAGGATAAGACTATGAGCTGATGGACATAGCCACAGGAGATGGACATAGCCACAGGAGATGGACATAGCCAGAGGAGATGGATAGATCCACAGGAGATGGACATAGCCACAGGAGATGGATAGAGCCACAGGAGATGGACAGAGCCACAGGAGATGGATAGAGCCACAGGAGATGGATAGAGCCACAGGAGATGGACATAGCCACAGGAGATGGATAGAGCCACAGGAGATGGACATAGCCACAGGAGATGGATAGAGCCACAGGATGGACATAGCCACAGGAGATGGATAGAGCCACAGGAGATGGACATAGCCACAGGAGAAGGATAGAGCCACAGGAGATGGATATAGCCACAGGAGATGGATATAGCCACAGGAGATGATAGAGCCACAGGAGATGGATAGAGCCACAGGAGATGGATAGAGCACAGGAGATGGATAGAGCCACAGGAGATGGACATAGCCACATTGGAGACAGAGCCAAGTGGTTAGGAAAGGCAGGTACACAGACAGGGACAACTATTTGAAGATCAATGACGGCCTAAAATGCGTGGTGACGGGCTGAACGTTGTGGTTTATTTGCTGTGCCATATAGTCTTTGGTATGGGGTAAACAAATGCACTGATTATTTCCTAACGTGTGATGTGTCTGCCATGAGAATGGAAGCACTGGCTCTAAACAGATGGCTGAAAGTCCAGGTGTGCGGCACTCGGCATGACATGAGATATGCAACACAGGGATGTGTAACGAAATAAACGGACCACGATATCTGTCCTATGTTTTATGTATATCATACGTTTACATAAAAAGGGGAATTGGAAGCTGTTTTACATGAGCTGTCATTTCACGACATGTTCTAGATAAACAAAAGATGACGACAGTGCTAGCTGACCCATGTATAAGCCTCGCTTTGTATAAATTCTCAACACGGTAAAAGCATCGTTCCAGATCGATCATTCAAGACAGCTTGACCGTGAGCAAAAGAACGAGAACCAAATGCCAGTCAGTTGATAACAATTTGTTCTGCACCAGTTAGGCAGTCTGTGAGTATAGCACAACCTGGCACATAGCCACGGGGATTAATTATATGCCATGCCTTTAAAGAAACTGCTTTCAAATAGCCATTGTTCGGATTTTTAGCGCCTCTAGTGACAGCCGTTCTCAGGGGGAAATACTGCAGTGTGACTGTAAGCTTTATAAGCGAGTTAGTCTCAGCCTGTGAGAAGGTCACCTCGGCTCCAGAATTTTTGAGGGTGAGAAACATTACCATAAATAAACAAGCATTCACACGATGAAATAAACGCACCCACAGCTATCTTAACACCAACATCTTGTGTCAGTGTATTCCCTGACTTTTCCTTTCAATTTCAATACAGCATTGTAGCATGTTCCTAAAGGCAGCAAGGGCATTTTTGGGAGCTACGCTTTGTTAACTCATTTGCTACCCCAGTTCTGATCTCACCCTGAAACACCACACAGCCCAAATCTCTAAAGCATCCTTTCTTGAACCCCGTCGCATGAGCTCTCTCAGACCTTGTCTTACAGCACAGACCACGAAAACGTTGGTGCCTT
>CM031616.1:1330832-1339019 GCA_018398815.1 Conus ventricosus
GACAAACCCGTGACGTCACTGATCAGTGTGTGATCTGATTCAGCTGCCCATGACAGGTGACAAACCCGTGACGTCACTGATCAGTGTGTGATCTGATTCAGCTGCCCAGGACAGGTGACAAACCCGTGACGTCACTGATCAGTGTATGATCTGATTCAGCTGCCCAGGACAGGTGACCATCCCGTGACGTCACTGATCAGTGTGTGATCTGATTCAGCTGCCCATGACAGGTGACAAACCCGTGACGTCACTGATCAGTGTGTGATCTGATTCAGCTGCCCATGACAGGTGACAAGCCCGTGACGTCATCGGTCAGTTTGTGATCTGGTTCATCTGCCACTACACAGGTGACAAACCAGTCACCTCAAAGCAGTTCCTACACACGCGACATGCATGTTACACGGTGCCATGACCAGGGGACTCAGGAACAACACTTCCTTTTTAATTTTTGTTGAAAAACTTGCATGAGCGATCTGTGACCGTGACATATCCTTTTCGTAAATGAACACACGAAACTTGCTCAAATTTCTTATCAGAGAGAGAGAGAGAGAGAGAGAGAGAGAGAGAGAGAGAGAGAAGAGGATGAGAGAGAGATGAGAGAGAGAGAGAGAGAGAGAGACTCTATTTCTTTGTAATGCGCGCTCACGCACGCGCACGCGTTATGAGTATGTGAGTGTGAATACGTACCTGTTTTGTGTGCATAGGGGAAGGGAGGTAAGTGGAGATAGTAAAGGGAGAGGAGAGGGGGGATGGGGGGGGGGGGGGGGGGGGGGCGGGGGGCAGAATTTCACAGTCCGGGGTCAGTAAGCAGTTGACCATGTCTATAACCTGACATCTAATTTGAACATACTGATCTTAGATGTCGTATAGTGGAACATTAATTTCAACACTGACAAAACCTCAATCCGGAATTCCTTCCTCTGAGGTGGACAAGTGTGTCCCTGGCTGGCCCTGGCCAATGGAATGAAGCATGACCACAATACTGTGGTTCAGCGAAAAAGTCAGTGACGTCAGAGCAGACTGAACACGCAGAGCAGCGCGGTGACAGAGCACGTGGAAAAGAAACAACGTAGATCAGGGGTAAAAACCCCAGCCAGGAGGCTACAGAAATACCTCCGCTGCATTTTAAACGTCACTTTCTGTCTCTGTCTCTGTCTGTCTGTCTCTGTCTGTCTGTCTGATTTGTCTGTCTGTCTGTCTCTGTCTGTCTGTCTCTCTCTCTCTCTCTCTCTCTCCCTCTCCCTCTCCCCTCTCTCTCTTCTCTCTCTCTCTCTCTCTCTCTTCTCTCTCATTCTCTCTCTCTCTCTCTCCTTCCTCTCTCTCTCTCTCTCTTCTCTCTCTCTCTCTCTCTCAGTTAAGTCTATCTGCATCATCACTGGATCACATTTGTGTTGTTATATGCCGTTATATGGGATTTCTAGACTTGCGAATGTCGTTGTGGAAAAAAAACCGGAATGAATAAGGAAAGAGATCAATCGCATATTAAAGGAATAAAACAGAGGTAGACACAAGTGAAAAATGAACAGAAAAAAAAGAAGAAACAACAGAATGTCAAGCCAGCGTCACAGAATAAAGAAAGGCTTCCGAAGCTTGGGTGGTAATTTGATTGCCAAAGCATGGCTCCAACATTTGCTCTGCTGGCTTTAGAAACACTTATCAACACATTGCTGAAACTGAAATTTAAAACGAAAGTCAGCTAAGACGCGTGGAAAGATGAGATTAAAAAATATCCTTAAAGTATGGTCTTGTTTTCAGTGAACTTTTTGTCTCTTGACCGCCAATGCTCTTTATTCTCCAGAATGCTGAGCCCTAATGAGGTTTTGCTATCATCATCAATGTTGTTGTTTTTGCTTTGTTGTTGTTGTAGTTGTTGTTTTTGTTGTTGTTGTTTTTGTTTTTGTTGTTGTTTGATGATGTTGATGATGATGATGATGATGATGATGATGATGATGATGATGATGATGATGATGATGATATGATGATGTGTTGTCGGGGTTTAGAGAGCATATATAGCGCCAATCTTGCTTTGAGATTAAGCTCTAAGCTCTTTACAACCCACGTTTTCCTTTACACAATGGACTGCCTGTCTACTGGGTGGTGCCGACTGAAGAGCTGCTTGCTGACCCTACATTCAGTCGTTCTCCGTGCCATCCAGTCTGTCAGTCACCCGGGTTTTCATTCAGTCTGTCAGTCACCAGGTTTTTATTCATAGTTTCATTATTTCGCAGAATCTGTATGTGTAAATGCCATGCATACCAACTTTCAAACTAGATTTCTCTTCCAAAAATTGATGATGGGGTTTTACATGTGTGAAGATATTTTTGGTGCGTTCACACACGGAACCTCGGCTTATAGTTCATTCGAGGGCATTTTGGGAAATAGAGTCAGAACCAATGTGAGCTACGAGGGCAAAGTCCTGTACAGAAACGGCCCCCCGGAGATGTCAGGGTCACACCCCAGTCCCAGGATTGATCAGGATCACAAGTGCAGCGCTCTACGGCTGAGCTATTCTTACCCGAGGGTCTGTCACCACACAGTAACGTTTCCAGATGAAATAGAAGACTGAGAGCAAATGGTTAGTTTGAAGCTGTCGTATTTCAAACATTTCAGTAAATCAAATGCCCATGAAAACGACACGAACAACACAAACCAAAACAGTGCCTGGAAGCAATTCAACGCCTGGACTAGTCTGACCCTGACTTAGTCTGAGCCTTGACTAGTCAACGCCTTGAACTGTCGACCCCTTACTAGTTGACGCCTTGACAGTCTAACGCCTTGACTAGTCTGAGCCTTGACTAGTCTGACGCCTTGACTAGTCTGACGCCGCCCTTGACTAGTCTGACGCCTTGACTAGTCTGATGCCTTGACTAGTCTGCCGCCTTGACAGTCTGAACCTTGACTAGTCTGACACCTTGACTAGTCTGACGCCGTGACTAGTCTAACGCCTTGATAGTCTAACGCCTTGACTAGTCTGATGCCTTGACTAGTCTAACGCCTTGACTAGTCTGACGCCTTGACTAGTCTGACGCCGTGACAAGTCTAGTCTGACGCCTTGACTAGTCTGACGCCTGACTGTCTAGTCTAACGCCTTGACTAGTCTGCAACCTGACTAGTCTAATGCCTGATAGTCTACCCTTGATTCTGACGCCGTGACTAGTCTAACGCCTTGACTAGTCTGATGCCATGACTAGTCTAGTCTGATAGTGCCTTGACTAGTCTGACGCCGTGATAGTCTAATTTGACGCCTTGACTAGTCTGACACCTTGACTAGTCTAGTCTAACGCCTTGACTAGTCTAACGCCTTGACTAGTCTAACGCCTTGACTAGTCTGACGCCGTGACAGTCTGACGCCGTGACTAGTCTGACGCCTTGACTAGTCTGACGCCGTGACTAGTCTGATGCCGTGACTAGTCTGACGCCTTGACTAGTCTGACGTCATGACTAGTCTGACGCCGTGACTAGTTGAGCCTTGACTAGTCTACGCTTGACTAGTCTGACGCCGTGACTAGTCTGACGCCGTGACTAGTCTCACGCCGTGACTAGTCTAACGCCGTGACTAGTCTGACGCCTTGACTAGTCTAACGCCTTGACTAGTCAAACGCCTTGACTAGTCTAACGCCTTGACTAGTCTGACGCCAGCGAGGGGATGTGTGACGCATTTTACAGCCAAGCCACAACTAGCATGGCAGTATGACCAGTCTGGTGCCAGAACAATGTGGACTCTGTGGTATTTTGATCTGCGTGGTACGATCCGATGTGTCGCCAGACCAATGATGACACTCAGCCCCCAGTTTGTAAGCAAGGTCATGAGCAACACTGTTGCTGATTGGATGTTTGATGGAAACGATCAGCTAAATGCTTTTCGCTTGCTCGTCTGAATGATCTTTCAACGCGCGCGCCGCGCGCGCGCGCGCCGCGCGTGCGTGGTGGTGGTGGTGGTGGTGGTGTGTGTGTGTGTGTGTGTGGGTGTGTGTGTGTGTGTGTGTGTGTGTGTGTGTGTGTGTGTGTGTTGTTGTTGTTTTCAGTTTAACGCTTCCACTAGAAGTGTTCGAATGTGTGTGTGTGTGTGTGTGTGTGTGTGTGTGTGTGTGTGTGTGTGTGTGTAGGGGTGGTGTTGTTGTTCGGTTTTTTTTTGTTAGTCTTCTGTAGAAGTGATTCAAAAGTGTGTGATTGGTGTGTGTGTGTGTGTCGTGTTGTTTGTGTGGGTGTGGGATGTTAGCTGTTTGGATAAGTGGGTTGTGTGTGTGTTTCACAGACTGAGGCGTACACCAAAGTTGTGTTTTTTGTGTAGCAGTGTTAGTGTGAACTTGACGTGTGTCTGGTAATGCGTGGGTGTGTGTCAAACCTGTGTTCTAAACGTGCGAGACTTTGGGAACATTCAGAGGTTTGAGACTGTCTCTCTGTGCTAAACGATTGCGAGACGTTCAAAACATTAAACGTGTGACATGTCAAACATTTAATCTTGTACATGTCAAAACATCTAAACGTTGTCAGTACATGTTCAAAAAACATTCTAACGTTGTCAGACAGTTTTCAAAACCGAAGAATCGCGAAGTAAACCAACCAGTGAGGTCTACCCATTTCAGGATTTTGAGCAACACAATGGTGCTTGTGGGCCTTGCTGTTTCTATTTGTACAGTCGCGTTCTGACTGAAAGAGATACTGCAACTTCTCAGCTAACGCCTTTCCTCATGATTCGTGCGACAGTGTCTGCACTTGTTTTAGGGGATCTGTTTTCTACCATGATTATCTGACCGACGTTTTCCTTGGTCTTTAGTGCCCAAAATGTGACCAGTTGCATGACCAACTCGCTAGGTGAGTCTGTGGAAAACTCCCAAATGCATGGGAGAAATACGCTTCAGCCTCTTCCTTCTTTTATCCCGAGTCTGTAGATTACTGCTGCCAGGATTCCGTCATGTGCATTGATCTGAAGTCTTGGAAGCGGTTGATTTCTTGGTTGCTGGTTGTATCAGTGAGAACACCATTGACAGAAACAAGGATTATGAGTGACAAGGCAAGGAAATTGATTTTGATTTGACGTTCCACTTGGAGCAGCATACAGAGAAAATATTTAACAACAGATACAAACATAAGACCGATGGCAGTCGATCGTCAACAGTAAAAACAAACAAAAAGTTTTTGTCAAGGTAGCAACATGGAAAGAAATGGACACATACAAAAGACTCATTTAGTTGTAAAATGTTGACTTGTTACGAAACACAACACGGTGCAATTAGGGTAAATGTCACCGTGTACATCAACATTCGCTGGAACAGAACACACACACACACACACACACACACACACACACACACACACACACACACACACCACACACACACCACAACACACACACACACACACACACACACACACACACACACACACACACACACGCGCACGCACGCACGCACGCACGCACGCACGCACGCACGCACGCACGCATGCACACATACACACACACACACACACACACCCACACACACACCACACACACACACACACACACACACACACACACACACACAACATACACACCACACACTTAATATATGTTCCTGGTTATTAAAAAAAGACGCCAATAGATAATGGAATTTATGTGTTGTGTAACCTGAGAAACATTCATTACATGTTTGCTCATCTCCAGGTAACGTCATTTGTGAAACGCTTGTAACATTTTTCTTCATGCTTACGTACATCATTGGTGTACAATTCATCATATGTTTCTTCATGCCTAGCGTACATTATTGGTGTACATTCATCGTATGTTTCTTCATGCCTGCGTACATCATTGGTGTACAATTCATCGTATGTTTCTTCATGTCTGGCGTACATCATTGGTGTACAATTCATCGTATGTTTCTTCATGCCTGGCGTACATCATTGGTGTACAATTCATCGTATGTTTCTTCATGCCTGGCGTACATCATTGGTGTACAATTCATCGTATGTTTCTTCATGCCTGGCGTACATCATTGGTGTACAATTCATCGTATGTTTCTTCATGTCTGGCGTAGAACATTCATCACGTGTTCCTACAGTAGAACATTCATCACGTGTTCCTACAGTAGAACATTCATCACGTGTTCCTACAGTAGAACATTCATCACGTGTTCCTACAGTAGAACATTCATCACGTGTTCCTACAGTAGAACATTCATCACGTGTTCCTACAGTAGAAACATTCATCACGTGTTCCTACAGTAGAACATTCATCACGTGTTCCTCAGTAGAACATTTATCACTGTTTTTTTCATGCCTGGGGATCATCGGGGGTGTATAATTTATGACATACTTCTTCAGGCCCTGGGAACCTTACTGGCATATCTTTTATTACATTTTTTTAAATCATGTCTGGGTAACATCATTATTGTTTCATTTATCACGTATCTCGTGTTGCCTTGGGAACATCGCTTGCCTTTTATTTATGACATACTTCTTCATGCCTGGGTGACTTCCCTTGAGGAACATTTATGACATGTTTCCCATGCCTGAGAAACATCATTGTTGTTTTGTTTATCACGTGTTTCTTCATGGCTCAGAAACATCATTGGTGGAACGTTTATCACGTTTTCCTCATGCCTTGGGAACATCATGTGAGTAATTATTATTATTAACGTGCGTTCATGCCCGGGCAAATCAATAAAATATCTATTAAGGGTGTCTTCTTTCTTATTCTAAATAACAGTAAAATAAGATCACAAACCTCGGCTTTAATAATCTGTATTTGATATTGCCATCGCCTACATGTATATACATATACTTTAGAAAAGTCCTTCAAATGTAGAAATTTACTTGATTTTGTATTGCGAAGAACAACGCCCAGGTTCCGTGTCGTAGGGAGCAGTCCTTTGAAGTCATGGGCGTGTGTTTGTTTCATTGTGGGAGCAAGAGTTACCCAACTTGTTCGTTGTTTACTGTTTTCTGTTCCTGCCTCATTTCATATTAACTTTCCTTTCAATCAAATCGAGGTTACCTGTACTTGTTTCTTTTCGTCCATGTACTTGTCTGCCTATATTCAAGATCAAAAAGGCTGTGCCAGTCTTGAATAAATGTTAATTTGTATTAGTTCATTTCTCAAGTTGCCGTTGCTGTGTGGAGGCGTTCAGCACAGGATATATAGGCAAGCTTGGAACATTCTTTTCTGGGATGTCTCCTTGTTTGTTGTGTGTGCTCTGTGTTGTCATGTCTGCTGTTTGTTGTGTGTGCTCTGTGCTGACATATCTGTTGTTTGTTCTGTGTGCTCTGTGCTGTCATATCTGCTGTTTGTTCTGTGTGCTCTGTGCTGACATATCTGTTGTTTGTTCTGTGTGCTCTGTGCTGTCATATCTGCTGTTTGTTCTGTGTGCTCTGTGCTGTCATGTCTGCTGTTTGTTCTGTGTGCTCTGTGCTGTCATGTCTGCTGTTTGTTCTGTGTGCTCTGTGCTGTCATGTCTGCTGGGCGATTCGGTGTCGTAAGCAGCATTCCTTTGGAGTTATTGGACGTGTATTTGTTTTCTCGTGGGATCAAGAGTGACCCTACATGTTTGTTATTAACGCCCAGGCTGTCCGTAAATTCTTTTTCGTAGGACTGAGCAGTAGGAGTGCTACCCAGGGCGGTTAATAAGACAAAGACAACAATGCAGCGGTCGGGTTGAAAGTGTGTAGGGGGGGAAAGGGGGAAAGGGGGGGGGATGAGAGGGGGGGGGGGAAGAAGGGGATGGGCAGGATTGTGGGTGTGGCGTTTTATAATCTCTCCTTCTCTCTCCCTCTCTCTCTCTCCTCCTCTTTTCTCTCTCTCTCTCTTTTGTTTAGCGTGCGCATATGTATATTGCATGTATAGGTGTGCCGTAAGCAAAAGCGCACGCGTGCTTGTGTATTTTTCTTTTTGGACTACGAGCAGCATTTTCATTTTTCCCCTTTATTTTAACTTTGGGAATTTTTTTCCTTTTTTTTTTCCCTCTTTTGTGGCTCATTTCTTCCAAAGGCGGGGTTGGGCCAAAATGCCGTTATGATCGGTGTCCCCCATCATCATGGCCCCGTGGGCCATAATACAGGCGGGGTCATCTCTGCCTTTACGTGCCCCCCCCCTCATATGGCCGTGGGCCCTTCATAGCAGGGCGGGATCATCCTGCCCTTCAGTTCCCCCCATTTATCCCCGGGGTTTGGGGGCCCCCAGTGGGCCCATTACATGCAAGGAACCCCCGG
>CM031616.1:1340019-1382871 GCA_018398815.1 Conus ventricosus
AAAGGAAAAAAAGAAAAAAAAAAACAGACAGAAACGGTTAGTAAAAAATGAGGGAAAATGAAAAAAATGTTTGGTTGTTTTGAAAATATTCCTTTCTTCAAGGGCATCACACAGGGCTCAGTGATTTCCTTTCTTCTGGTCATACCTCCCGTCATGTTAGTTTGGGTAAGTGATCCATGAAGAACGACTCCCATTTGACATTTTCAACAGTTAGCGCCTGTGTTTACTTTATTTTCTTTATACGTCCCATCAAAAGGGTTTATGTTTTAACCCGTTTCTGTTTGTTGGTTTGTTTAGATCTTCTGTCACAGCTCCGCAACCAATTTAATGAAGTTAGTGGAAAGATGAGATCCTTCCATTCTATGTGGATCGGTCGTGAGGATCTGGTTGAAGGGGCGGATTCAGGATTGTTTGACCTTAGCTGAGGTCTGCGTTCTCCCTGGTTCTGTTTGAGTTATCGTCCATTTATTGTGTTGTTTGAGTTATCGTCATTAATTGTGTTGTTTGAGTTATCGTTCATTTATCGTGTTGTTTGAGTTATCGTTCATTTATTGTGTTGTTTGAGTTATCGTTCATTTATTTTGTTCGTTATCGTTCATTTATTTTTGTTGTTTCAAGTTACTATCTCTTTCTTTGTTATAAATTCAGAATCAGATAAGACTATTTCTTGCATAGCTCACACTTCCAAGATGCAAAATGCATAAAAACCCGTTTTTCTTTTGTAACCGATGAAACGATTCGTAAAAGCCCCCCCCCCCCCTTCTCTCTCTCTCTCTCTCTCTTTTCTCTCTCTCTCTCTCTCTCTCTCTCTCTCTCTCTCTCTCTCTCTCTCTCTCTCTCTCTCTCTCTCTCTCCTTTTTTTGTGCACTACTACTGTCATTTATTGACCAAAACATCACTCCCCCTCCCCCCCCCCCCCCCTCCCCCCAGTTTTCTTTCTTTTCCATTATTTACTTTTTTTTCTACCCCCCCCCCCCCCCCCCCCCCGCCGTAAATGGAACTTAAAGAATAGATCACATAAATGAGTGAACGACAGCAAAGAAGATTAAAAAGAAGTACAGCAGTCAGAGAGAGAGAGAGAGAGAGAGAGAGGAGGAGAGAGATGAGGGGAAGAGGGGGAGAGAGAGAGAGGAGAGAGAGAAAAGAGAGAGAGAAACTCGAAACTCGAATCTTTAATGAGGTGAATAGATAAGCTGGAAGCTTTTTTACACTATGCCCTCAAAATAACAATAAACAATAAAGAACAATTACATCAATTTGACAAAATTAAACACAACAATAAGAAAAACATTTTTAAAAAAATATATATAGAAAATAGTAAGCAGTCTCCTTTTAACGTATTTCACACCACACACACACACACACACACACACACACACACAACAACCACACACACACACACACACACACACCACACACTAAACCCCACAAACACACACACACACACACACACAACACACACACACACACACACACACACACCACACACCACACACACACCAACTGGACATACGTAAGCATCACATAGGTATACATAAGTATTTTGTAACGCCAATCATGTCATATTGCTTATACCCCAGCCGACTGCGAAGGCCATCTCCGGGCTGCAACAACTTGTTTGTGTCAAAAGGAACATCAAACTTAGGGAATATACAGTTAAGTGAAACATGATTTACAAATGGTCTATGAGGTATTTGAATATGCTTTTTTAAACGATGTTAAACTATTTATCTGTTTTTAATGAGTAGGGATTTCACTCCATAATTTACTCCCAGAGTAAAGTAAGGGATGACTTGAAAAGAAACGTTCGTGGTCGAGGGTGTATAGGGTATTTTTGCCTCGAATTTTGATTAATGGAAATTTGTCATGAAGATAAGGTGGCGCAATATTATTAATGATTTTATACATAAAGACAGCTTTTTTAAAGCAGCATTTTGATCGATGGGAAAAATGTTAAGATCTTTATAATCACTGCTTGTAGAGAAGATTTCAAGAGTATCAGCTTAATAGCGCGTCTGTACTGCTTTCTAGTGGTTTTAAGCATTTTTATGCTAAATCCCAGCATGTAGAGGATAGTTAATGTCTGGTTGTACATATGCATAGAAATATAATTTTCTAGTATGTTGGGTCAAGGAAATTCTTTATTCGGTTTTAACAAGAATAATTTTTTAGATAACCTTTTAGACAAATCAGATATATGATTAGACCATGAAAGATTATTTATCAACTGTAAGACCCAATAATTTGTGTGATTTAACTTCTTTTACGACTTTATTTTGTATACGTATTTTTTAAACAAAACGGCTTTCATATTTTGAAGTTTCTGTCTGGTTGTAGTCATCATAAATTTAGACTTTGAGGATGGAGGGCCATATGGTTCAAATTAGTCCCTTTGCAAGTTTATTGAGATATTCTGTAATTTGATACATACTGAGTCGGCATCTTTGTCATTATTATGGAGAGTAGTGTCATCAGCAAAAAACTCCAGGGAGAAAAGACTATGTAAAGGAAGATCATTTATATAAACTGAGAATAAGATAGGCCCGGACTGACCCTTGGGGAACGCCATAATTTACTGGCATAAGAGAGGAAGTAACGGAATTTTTAAAACCACTGTGTCGCCTACAGTTGAGAAATGAAGAAATGAGGTTTAAGAGCTTCAGGGGATAACCATACAATGTTAGTTTTTCTTAACAATAGATTGTGATCTATAGTGTCGAATTGCTTTAGCGAAGTCGACAAAAACTGTTCCTGTGAAGAGATCATTTGTTTATGTTTAAATGCCATTGTTCAATTATATTAGTGAGCAAGGTGTGACAAGAATGATTTTCTCTAAATCCGCTTTGATTAGAATGTAATAAATTGTATTTCATGAAATGTTTATGGATGTTACATTTGATGTGTTTTTCAAGGGGTTTAGATAGAATAGATAGGACAGAGATAGGTCTGTAGTTAGAAGGATCAGTGGGATCACCAGATTTAAAAAAGGGTTAAAACTTTAGCATGAGAGAGAGAGAGGAGAGAGAGAGAGAGAGAGAGAGAGAGAGGATGGAGAGAGAGAGAGAGAGAGAGAGAGAGCAACGGTAGGTGGGGGGGGGGGGGGGAAATTTTCTAGCACAGAATTACCAGCTGAGGAAACGATGTATGCTAAAAGACCCCCAGGGAAAGGGCGGTGGTGGTGGGTGCTGTATTAAAGCAGCTGTAAATTCAACGGGCAGTCATTGATGGGCGTCTTGAGCACCGTTACCTGTGGTCAAGCTGATCTGAGTCTGCCGCGGGGACAGCACTACAAAAGAACAGTTCAAGCGTGTGTGCGTCTGCAGGGTTTGGCATTGACAAGGGTCATCACGATGATTCCTGTTACATGCCAGAATGGGTTCCGTGTTGCCGGGGAGACAGGAACAGACTGGGTGCACCAGGAGAAGAAAGGATTACGCCGTATATGTTTTTCTTTACCTGTGTGATCCATTCGACTGGTCGGAATGGTTACACTTGTCGCCCTTTAACGACGAACAAAACACCCGCTTTTAGTTGTCATCTAGTGATTGGATAGTGACTGTCAGTGTCAACAACAGGCGTTCTTTGTCACTTCTGTGTTCTATGTTCGCTTTCGTGGCTTTTTTCCCCAAGTGTTTCTTGGTTGTTGGGTTCTTTCGCCATGTTTGTCTGGAATATCAAGGTTGTCTTTTCTCTTTGCGTTGGTGTGCTGTCTGGAATATCAAGGTTGTCTTTTCTCTTTGTGTAGGTGTGCTGTCTGGAATATCAAGGTTGTCTTTTCTCTTTGTGTTGGTGTACTGTCTGGAATATCAAGGTTGTCTTTTCTCTTTGTGTTGGTGTACTGTCTGGAATATCAAGGTTGTCTTTTCTCTTTGTGTTGGTGTACTGTCTGGAATATCAAGGTTGTCTTTTCTCTTTGTGTTGGTGTGCTGTCTGGAATATCAAGGTTGTCTTTTCTCTTTGTGTTGGTGTACTGTCTGGAATAACATGGTTTGTCTTTTCTCTTTGTGTTGGTTTACTGTCTGGAATAACATGGTTGTCTTTTCTCTTTGTGTTGGTTTACTGTCTTCTTTGTTATTTGTGGGAGAGAGAGAGAAGCAGAACTGCTGGCTGCCACAACATAGGTCAATGTGACCTGCTTCAAAGATGTCAATAGTTCAGCCGTATGAAATGACAGTTATAGATCCTTATGCACGTATGCTGTGTTTGTTCGTTTATTGCACGACAGGCCTTTTTTCTTTTAAAGCAGTGTTGGCCCTAAAAGGATTCTATGAGGTCTGGCTGGGATATGATTAACCGGGAACAGAAACTGTAACCGGAATAATATGATGGCCACATTGTACATCTGTCTCCCTGTGACAGCTTCCTGTGAATGCTGAGTGGGGAAGAGGGAGTGGCAGAAAAGGGAGGGGGGGGGGGTGTCTCAGGTTCCTAGTTCCCTGTTCAGTTCTGTCGGAAATAACTGCCTAATGTGTGATGCAACGCGGGTCGGAAATAACTGCCTAATGTGTGATGCAACGCGTACGTGTGGTGTGCAGAGGAAATGATTTCGCTTGCTCTTGGCTGGATACAAAAGATGAGGGTCATTATAGTGAAACGTTGTTCCTGACTGGATACAAAAGATGAGGGTCATTGTAGTGAAACGTTGTTCCTGACTGGATACAAAGAATGAGGGTCATTGTAGTGAAACGTTGTTCCTGACTGGATACAAAAGATGAGGGTCATTATAGTGAAACGTTGTTCCTGACTGGATACAAAAGATGAGGGTCATTATAGTGAAACGTTGTTCCTGACTGGAGACAAAAGATGAGGGTCATTGTAGTGAAACGTTGTTCCTGGCTGGATACAAAAGATGAGGGTCATTGTAGTGAAACGTTGTTCCTGACTGGAGACAAAGATGAGGGTCATAAAAGTGAAACGTTGTTCCTGGCTGGATACAAAAGATGAGGGTCATTATAGTGAAACGTTGTTCCTGACTGGAGACAAAAGATGAGGGTCATTGTAGTGAAACGTTGTTCCTGGCTGGATACAAAAGATGAGGGTCATTATAGTGAAACTTTTGCTCTTGGCTGGATACAAAATCTGAGGGTCACTATAGTGAAACATTCAAACAACGAAGCAGGACAGCTGTGAAATGCTCGCTGTAGATCACCGAGCTCTGAGGGATATGAACAAGTATTGATTGTGTCCCTCGGAAATCTTGAGGAAAACCAAAACAGCAATTTTTTCCGGGGTCTTGGAGTTCACGTCTAAGATCTTTTTTTAAAAATTAGATTTGTCCCTGCATTGTCTTTTTGTATTTCAAATTTTTGCACATGTGTCTTGTAAATATATTATTGGAAAAGTGAATTTGATAGTCACAGAAAATATATAAGTGTGAATGTGCATGCATTCATGTGTGTGTGTATGTGTGTGTGTGTGTGCGCGCGCGCGCGCGTGCGTGGTGTGTGTGTGTGTGTGTGTGTGTGTGTGTGTGTGTGTTGTGTGTGTGTGTGTGTGTGTGTGTGTGTGTGTGTGTGTGTGTGTGTGTGTGTGTGTGAAAATAGCCAAGATCTCATCTCCAGCCATTAGCGAATCACAGACTGGTTAGTGTTTAACCTCTTACATCAACTGAGCCTTTCTGGTCTTCCTTTGAATAACTGATGATTTTCTCAACATGTCGAATAGAGAAAGAGAAAGCAAGCAAACCTGACTAGCTCTTATAGTTGTCCTATATCATCCTCCAGTGCTGCTACTGTAGATCTTGCGATAGTGCCTGTGTCGTACAAGTTCCTGCCGACAGTTAAGATACTGGCACTGAGCTAATATTAATTTTCTGCGTGGTGTCCAAACCGTGTCGTGTGACACCTTGACCAAAGCCTTCTTGAAATCAACGGAGGTGTGGTTAAACATAGTGGTCACGTTACCTTGGTCATGGACTGCTGTTATGAAGGTAGAAACAGGTTAAACATGCAATAACACTACCCTGGCTACTAATGGTTGTTATGAAGAAAGACACAGGTTAAACATGGCGGCATTATTGTATTGTCCGGTAGCTGGTATGAACGCAGAAATAGCTGTAGCTGATAGTCTAGTGGAGCTGCCAAATTACTCTAGCTGCTGATGGTTTTTAAAGAAGGCGAAAATAGTTCGACTTGGCAACAACATTACCAGGTTTATAATGAATTCTTTTGCGGGCAGAAACAGGTTAGAAATGACAGCAGCGTTATGGGGCAATGCCAGATTAAACCTGACCACACTAAACCTGACCACACTAAACCTGACCACACTAAACCTGACCACACTAAACCTGACCACACTACCTTAACCACTCACAGCTGGTATAACAGCTACGACAAAATAAGCCCAGCTGCCACAGCCTCCCTGGACAGCGAGGAAGAGGGATCTTCATCAGTCTCTATCTGATGCCATCAGCCTCCCTGGACAGCGAGGAAGAGGGATCATTCACCACGTCTCTATCTGATGCCATCAGCCTCCCTGGACAGCGAGGAAGCGGGCTCATTTACCACGTTTCTAACTGCTGCCATCAACGCAGACGGATTTGCATCTCTGTTACTGCCCATTATTGTTGCCTCCACGTTCAATTTTATAGCTAATACAGATCGACGCTTTGGAAACATATTTCCATCTGAAAAATTCTGATCAGGTCAGTTAACAGTAAATAAGTAGGGTAACTTTTGTTCCCATAAGAACACCTAACAAGAGTAACTTTTATACAAGGCTATATCATCCAAGACTATATTTCGAACAATCTAATAGTGGGGGGGAGGAAAAAAACACTCGCAGGGCCAACCACAGCTCCTTGTTTTATTTCCCCCTATTAGATTGTTCGTCTTTGTATTTGTCTGACTTTATTCACAGTTTAAGAGGCTTTGTTGCCAGTCTTTGAATAAAAGTTACTCTGTGTTAGGTTTTTCTATATGGGAACAAAAGTTACCCTACTTATTTAATGATTTATTGTTACTGTTCTGTTCATTTCGTTTTCAATTCAGTCAAGTTTAGTTTACCAAATGCCCGCTTGAAGTTTTCTTTTTTTTGTTTTTTTTTCTTGCGGGGGGGGGGGGGGGGGGGGGGGGAGTGGGTTAGGTGGGATGGGAGGGGGTGGGGGTGGAGGGTGCGAATTGGAATATACATTTACATCTTGTGTTTTTTCTTTGAAACACATTCATGTTGATGTCTCTGCCCCAATCAAAACCATGTTTCTCTGCTGCCGAAGCCAAAACATGTTCTCTTTGCCCCAATCCAACCGTATATTGTTCTCTGTGCCCCAAACCAAACCCATGTTCCCTATGGCCGATATCGGCCCCAGTTTCGATAATCCTTAAATCTTAAATTCATATTGAAAAGCAACAGCATTTTAATCTCTCCAACTAATTTTCTTCTTTGTACCGCTTTCCTGCACAATTACAGACCAAGGTTCTTAAGAACACATACAAATATTACAAAAAAGTTTGTCCGTACTCTGATTATTTCTCCGTGTCACAGTGGTCCCTTCATAAACGTTAGGGCCATATGAACACACCAGTTTTCATTCACTCATTCTTCTCTCTCTCTCTCTCTCTCTCTCTCACTCTCTCTCTCACTCTCTCTCTCTTTCTTCTCTCTCTCTCTCTCTTCTCTTTCTCTCTGTGTTCACCAACACACACAACACACACCCACACACAAAACACACACACACCCCCCACCACACCCCACACACAACCACACACCCACACCACACCACACACACACCCCTACATCATTCGTATGCTGTTTCCATGCACAGTTGATTTCTAGTACTACAAATTTGTTTAATGCATTTTCATTACTTCCATGACCTATTCGATCTTCTTCTCTCTCTCTCTATTTCTCTCTCTCTACTCTCTCCTCTCTCTCTTCTCTTCTCTCTGCCCTCCCCCCTAGCACCCCCCCTCACGTTAATAACGGCTCCCCTGCATCACCTGAATTGGCGCTCTGTTAGTGTGTGTTGACGCGCATTTCTCATCAAAACTATGGGGCAGCTGTCAATACTTGACAGGGCTAAACGATTAATACACATGGCGCCTGCACTTCAGACTGCTGTTCTACATACTGACATTTGGTTTGCGCCCACTGCCGCTCAGTTCAGCTCATCGAAAATCCATCTTACGGCAGACGCACAATATTGACTGCTATTACGTGATGGTTTGAAATTAAGAGAGAGAGGGCGAGAGTGAGCGCGGAGAGCGGGAGCGATGAGTGAGAGAGAGGAGATGACGAGAGTGAGACAGAGAGAGACAGAGGAACGAGCCTGACGACAGACGAGGTACAGAGAGACCGAGCGAGCCAGAGAGCGAGGAGAGCCAGACAGAGAGCAGGAGAGACAGAGAGATGAAGAGATAAGACGCGGCGAGGACGCGGGGAGAGAGAGAGCTAGACGAGTGAAGAGAGGAGAACGAGAGAGGCGAGAGCGAGAACCGGGGAGAGCGAGAGAGAGGAGAGAGAGAGAGAGATGTGAGCGAGGGGAGGAGAGAGCGAGAGAGAAGAGATGGAGAGAGAGCGAGAGCGGGAGAGACGGATCCCGCTCACGTAACGTCGGCACTAGAACCTTCGGCCAACACAAAAAGAAAGTTCCCTTTTAATTAATAACTAAACTGTTACATTATTTTACTTCCATACTTTCCACCTGACTCACGTAGCACCATTTTTTCCCTCTGACCTCACGTGATCACCCAAAACGTTTTCATGTATGACATTAGAGGTCCATCGGACTGAAAACAACAACACAACAAACCTTGTCTTTTCCAATTTCGCCCTCCTTACACAGAAAGTTCAATGTTCAACACACATCTCTGCCAGTTTCTTTTTCGGTTTCCGCCCCAGCCAAACACAACTCAGTCTATGAATCTCCGCCCCTCTCCGTCGTCTGACATACAACTAAAAAGTACGCTCGTGCCCCTCTTTCAAAATTAAAAAAGAAAAAAGACAAAAAAAGCTGGACTGCACGCCCCTACTCTGTCCGGGGAAACGTTCGAGAGACAGGATTCACTTTAGGAGCAAACTGTTTTGGTGGAAACCATTATGCTAAAGACGCTAATCTTCTCATTTCTCCCTCTCTTTTCCTTTCTGTTCTCCTTATCCCACCTGGAGGGTTACGGAAGCTGACATATGCCAGTCATGGGTCTGTCCTTTACATTTACTTTACACACCCCACCTGTCGTTCTAACGAAAAGAAAAAAAAACGAAACCGAAAAACACAACAAACCAAACAAGCAGCACAAAACAAAAAACAAATTTTGAGACGCGCCTCGCCAGCGGCTCGCTCACCAACGTCACTGATCAGTGTGTGATCTGATTCAGCTGCCCAGGCCACAGGGGACAAACCGTGACTGTCACTGATCAGATTGTGTATCTGATTCAGCTGGCCCCTGACAAGGTGACAAACCCGTGACGTCACTGATCAGTGTGTGATGTGATTCAGCTGCCCATGACAGGTGACAAACCCCGTGACGTCACTGATCAGTGGTGATGTGAATTCAGCTGCCATGACAGGTGACAATCCCGTGGCGTCATGATCAGTGTGTGATGTGATTCAGCTGCCCATGACAGGTGACAAACCCGTGACGGCACTGATCAGTGTTTGATGTGCTTCAGTGACCATGACAAGGTGACAAAACCCGTGACGTCACTGCTCAGTGTGTGGTGAGATTCCCGCTGCCCATGACAGGTGACAAACCAGTGGAAGTCAATGATCAGTGTGTGATGTGATTCAGCTGCCCATGACACGGTGACAAACCGTGGACGTCCACTGATCAGTTGATGTGTTGTGATTCAGCTGCCCATGCCAGGTGACAAACCCGTGACGTCACTGATCAGTGTGTGAGGTGATTCGCTGCCCATGAAGGTGACAAACCCGTGACGTCCACTGATCAGTGTTGTGATGTGATTCAGCTGCCATTGACAGGTCGACAACCAGTGACGTCCGGATCAGTGTGTGATGTGCTTCAGCTGCCATGACAGGTGACAAACCAGTGACGTCACTGCTACAGTGTGTGATGGGATCAGCTGCCCATGAAGGTGACACAACCAGTTGACGTCATGATCAGTGTGTTGTGATCTGATTCAGCTGCCGATGACCAGGTGACAAACCCGTGACGTCACTGATCCGTGTGTGATCTGATTCAGCTGCCCCTGACAGGTGACCAAACCAGCTGCCATCATTGGTCAGTTTGTGATTGGTTCAGCATGCCCATCCAAGTGCCAACCCAGTCACTCAAAGCAGGTTCCTACACCGCGACATGCCAGTTCCACGGTGAACCAGACGGGACTGAGGCCCACCATACCTTTTTTTTTTTTATGGTGACAACTTGCATCCGCGATCTGGTGCTTTACTGAGCCAACTCCTTTTCGCTACAATGAACCACACGCAACCGTCCGGAACTTGCTCCAATTTCCTGATCAGAGAGCGAGAGGAGAGAGAGAGCAGGAGAGAGAGAGAGAGAGAGAGAGAGAGAGAGGAGAGGAGAGATGAGAGCGAGAAGAGAGAGAGGACTCCTAGTTCTTTGTGATGCGCGCTTCGCGCAAGGTACGCGTAGAGTATTTGATGTGAATAGAACTGTGTTTGTGTGCATAGGGGAAGGTGAGGTAACGCGGGACGATAGTAAAGGGGAGGGTGAGGAGGGGGGGTGGGGGGGGAGGGGGCAGGACATTTCCAGTCCGGGGTCAGTACGCAGTTGACCATGTCAATAACCGACATCTAATTTGAAAACATACTGATCGTGATGTCGTATAGTGGACATTAATTTTCAACTCCTTGACAAACCTCACTCCCGGAATTCCTTCCTCTGAGGTGGACAAGTGTGTCTGCTGGCCCTGGCCACATGGAATGAAGCATGACACATACTGTGGTTCAGCGAAAAGTGACGTTCAGAGCAGGCCTGAACCGCAGAGCAGCGCGGTGACAGAGCACGTGAAATTCGAAACACCGTAGTTCAGGGGTGTTAAAAAACAACAGCAGCAGGCTTACAGACATACTGCCGTTCCATTTAAACGTACTTTCTGTCTCTGTCTCTGTCTGTTCTGTTGTATTGTCTGTCTGTCTGTCTCTGTCTGTCTGTCTGTCTCTCTCTCTCTCCTCCCTCTCTCTTCTCCTCTCTCTCACTCTCTTCTCTCTCTCTCTCTATCTCTCTCTCTCTCTCTCTCTCTCTCTCTCTACTCTCTCTCAGTTACGTCGATCTGCATCATCACCTGGATCCACATTTGTGATGTTAATGCGTTATATGGGATTTTAGACTCTGCGAATTGTCGTTGTGGAAAAACACGGACTTGAATAAGGAAAGAGCTCAATCGCAATTAGGAATAAAGCAGCAGGATCGACAACAAAAAACCAGTTGAAAAGACAGAAAAAAGCAGAAAAACGATTGTCAAGCCAGCGTCACAGAACCGAAGGCTTCCGATGCTTGGGTGGTAATGGTTGCCAAAGCGTGCTCTCCAAATTTGCTCTGTGGCTTAGAAACACTTATCAACACATTGCTGAACACTGAACTTTCAACGCAAGTCAGTAAGACGCGTGAGAAAAAGCTGGCGCATTCCACACACTATCCTTCACGTATGGTCTTGTTTGCAGGAACGTTTTGTCTCTTGACCGCCAATGCTCTTTATTCTCCAGAATGGCTGAGCCCTATGAGGTTTTACTATTCATCTCAATGTTGTTGTTTTTTGCTGATGTTGTTTTGTAGTTGTTGTTTTTGATGTGTTGTTGTTGTTGTTGTTGCTGATGATGATGATGATGATGTGATGCTGATGATGATGATGATGTCGGTGTTTAGAGTGCATATATAGCGCCCCTCCTGCTTTGAGAATAAAGCTCTAAGCTTCTTTACAACCCCCGTTTTCCTTTACCAGGTGGACTGCCTGTCTACTGGGGGTAGCCGACGAAGAGCTGCCTGCTGACCCTACATTCAGTCGTTCTTCCGTGCCATCAGTCTGTTCATTTCACCCGGGTTTTCATTCGTCTGTCAGTCCCCAGGTTTTTATTATAGTTCATTATTTCGCAGATTCTGTCTAGTGTAAATGCCATGCATACCACATTCCAAACTAGATTTCTCTTCCACAAATTGATGATGGGGTTTTACATGTCGGGAACGGATACTTTTGGTGGTTCACCACCCGGAACCTCGGCTTATAGTCACATTCATCTTTAGAGGGACCTTTCGGAAATAGGGCAGAACCAATGTGAGCTCCGAGGCAAAGTTCCTGTACAGAAACGGCCACCGGAGATTGAACCACCTCTCCAGCGATTGATTCAGGATCACAAGTGCAGCGCTCTACCGCTGAGCTTGCTGACCCGACGGGTTCTATCACCTCACAGTAACGTTTCAGATGAAATAGAGACTCAGCGCAAAGGTTCGTTTGAAGCAGTCTTATTTAAACCCTTTCACGTTCTCAAATGCCTGCAAACCGCAACGAACAAACAACACCAAAACGTGCCCTGGCGCAACAATTCAATGCCTTGACTAGTCTGACCCTTGACTAGTCTGACGCTTGACTAGTTCACGCCATGATAGTCTGAGCCTCCTTGGGACTAGTCGGACGCCTTGACAGTCTGACGCCTGCCGCCTTGACTAGTCCACCTGATGCCTTGACTAGTCTGACGCCATGACTCGTCTGAGCCTACCTTGACTAGTCTAAACGCCATTGACTAGTCTGATGCCTTGACTAGTCTGACGCCTTGACTAAGTCTGCACGCTTGATAGTCTGACGCCTTGACTAGTCTAGTCATGAGCCTTGACTTAGTTGCCCCGAGACTCGTTCTAGTCTGATGCCTTGACTAGTCTAACGCCGTGCCTCGTCTCTGCCTGATAGTCTGCCCTTGGGGCTAGTCTAACGCCTGACTAGTCTACGCCTTGACTCGTCCTGCCGCCGTCGACTAGTCTGACGCCATGCCTAGTCAGACGCCTTGGACTAGTAGACGCTGGGACTCGTCTCGTTGATGCCTTCTTGCTAGTCTGACGCCTTGATAGTCTAGTCACACGCCTTGACTAGTCTAGTCTACGGCTTGACTAGTCTAACGCTTGACTCGTTGACGCCGTTACCCCGTCTGACGCCGTGACTAGTCTGACGCCGTGCCTAGTCGGACGCCGTGGACTCGTCTGACGCCGGTGATAGTCTGCCGCCTAGACGAGTCTGACGCAGTGACTAGTCTAACGCTAGGACTAGTCTACGCCGTGACTCGTCTGCCGCCGTGACTAGTCTGACGCCGTGATAGTCTCACGACCTGACTAGTTCTAACGCCGTGACTAGTCCTGACGCCTTGACAGTTAACGCCTTCGACTTCGGTCAAAGCCTTGATGTCTAACGCCTTGACTAGTCTGACCCCCGCGTGGGGATGTGTGACGTCATTTTACAGCAAGCCAACTAGCATGGCAGTATGACCAAAAGTTCTGGTGCCAGAAACACTGTGGACTCTGTGGTATTTTGATCTGCGTGGTACGATCCGATGTGTCGCCAGACCAAACGATGGACACTCAAGCCCAGTGTGTAAGCAAGTCATTGAGCACACTGTTGCTTATTGGATGTTTGATGGAAACGATCAGCTATAATGCTTTGTCTGTTTGCTCGTCTGAATGATCCTTTCAACGCAGCGCAGCCGCGCCGCGCGCGCACGCGCGCGCGCGTGCGGTGCGTGCGTGCGTGCGTCTGGCGTGCGTGTATGTGTGTGTGTGTGTGCTGTGTTGTGTGTGTTTGTGAGTGGTGTGTGTGTGGGGTGTGTGTTGATGGTTTTTGTTCTTCCGATTAACGTCCTTCCACTAGCAAGTGATTCGACAATGTGTGTGTGTGTGTGTGTGTGTGTGTGTGTGTGTTTGTGGGTGTGTGTGTGTAGGGGATGGCCGCGGATTTGGGAATTCCACGGGCGTTTTTGTTTGTCTGTCTCAGTAGCAAACGCGGCATACTACCAAAAAGAAACCTACGGATTTTATTTTGTACCGAATTATGTCATACATTGAATCAGAAAAAACTGGGTGGGGCCACTGTTCTTTTGGCATAAAGTCGAGCTTAGTGTCCCCACGCATGAATCTTACACCACAGACCAGAGGCGTAACACCGAAGTTTCAGTCATCCATTTGGAGCCAAGGCGTTCGTGCTAAATGCAAACAGATCACGGTCTGGAACTGCGTTGAGGTATTCGTCACCACTGTCGATTCTAAACGTTGCGAGACATGTTCCCCCCTTCTAAACGTTGTGAGACCTGTTCAAAACATTCTAAACGTTGCGCGACTGTTCAACACATTCTAAACGTGAGAGAATGATCAAACCATTCTAACGTTGTGAGACTGTTCAAAACATTCTAAAGTTGTTCAGACATGTTCACAAACACTTCTACCGTTGTCAGACATGTTCCAACCGAAGAATCGCGGAGGTCCAACAGTGAGCTCATTTCGGCTTTGACACCAATGGCTTGTGGGCTTGCTTTCTATGTCCGTCGGTTCTGACTGAAAGCGATACAGCATACTTCTCAGCTACCCGGCCTTTCCTCCTGATTCGTGCGACAGTGTCTGCACTTGGTTTTTCGGCGGGATCTGTTTTCTACATGATTACTCTGACCGAAGGTTTATCCCTTGGTCTTTAGTGCACAAATGTGACAATTGCATGATCAACTCGGCTTGGTGAGTCTGAGGAAACTCCCAATTGCATGGGAGAAATACGCTTCAGCTCTTCCTTCTTTTATCCCGAGTCTGTTAGATTACTGCTGCCAGGATTCCGTCCCATTGGGGGGGGCTTGATCTGAGTCTTGGAAGCGGTTGATTTCTTGGTTGTGGTTGTATCAGTGCGGAACACCATTGACGAAACACGGATTATGAGTAACAAGGAAAGGAAATGCTTATGCATTTGACGTTCCACTTGGAGCAGCTACAGAGAAAATATTTTAAAAAAAACAGATACAACATAAACCCGATGGCAGTCGCTCGTCAAGAGTAAAAACCACAAAAGTTTTTGTCAAGGTTAGAACATGGAAAGAGAAAAGGAACATACAAAAGACTCATTCAGTTGTAAAATGATTGACTTGTTACGAAAACACAACACGGTGCACATTAGAGGTACAAGTCACCGTTGTACATCAACATTCGCTTGGAACAGAACCACACACACACACCACACACCAAACACACACACACCCCACCAAACACACACACACACCCAAACACACCTCCCTACACACACACACACACACACACACAACACACACAACACACACACACACATCACACCGCACCGCACGCACGCCGCACGCACGCACGCACGCACGGCACGCCACGCACGCACGCACACACCACACACACACACTTACGCACGCACGCACGCACGCACGCACGCACGCACACACACACCCACACCACACACAACACACACACACTTAATATTTGTTCCAGGTTAATTAAAAAAAGACGCCAAATAGATATGGAATTTATGTGTTGTGTAACCTGAGAAACATTCATTTCATGTTTGCTCATCTCCAGGTACGTCATTTGTGAAACGCTTGTAACATTTTCTTCATGCTTAGCGTACATCCTTGGTGTACAAATCATCATATGTTTCTTCTTTGCCTAGCGTACATTATTGGTGTCCAATTCATCGTATGTTCTTCATGCCTGGCGTACATCATTGGTGTACAATTCATCGTATGTTTCTTCATGCTGGGTACATCATTGGTTGTGTACATTCATCGTTTGTTTCTTATGTCTGGGTACATCATTGGTGTACAATTCTCGTATGTTTCTTCATGCCTGGCGTACATCATTGGTGGACAATTCATCGTTGTTTCTTCATGCCTGGCGTACATCATTGGTGTACAGTTCATTCGTGATGTATTCTCATGCTGGCGTACATCATTGGTGTACAACTTATCGTATGTTTTACTAATGCCTGGCGTACCTCATGGTGTACAGTTTCATTCGTATATGTTTCTTCATGCCTGGCGTACATCATTGGTGTACAATTTCATGTATTTTCTTCATTGCCTGGCGTACCATCATTGGTTAACAATTCCTCGTATGTTTACTTCATGCTGGCGTACATCATTGGTGTACAGTTCATCGTTATGTTTCTTCATGTCTGGCGTAACCGTACATCATTGGTGTCACGTTCATCGTATGTTTCTTCATGTCTGGCGTAGAACATTCATCACGTGTTCCTACAGTAGAAACATCACGTGTTCCTACAGTTAGAAAATTCATCACGTGTTCCTCCAGTAGAACATCATGACGGTTTACTGTAGAAACATTCATCTACGTGTTCTACAGTAGAACATTCATGGACGTGTTATTACCGTCGAACATTCATCAACGTGTTCCTACCAGTTGAAATTCATCACGTGGTTATTACAGTAGACCATCATACGTGTTCCTCAGTGACAATTATCACTGTTTTTTTCATGCCTGGGGATCATCGGGGGTGTATAATTTATGGACATACTTCTTAGGCCCTGGGGAACCTTACCTGGCCTATCTTTTATTACATGTTTTTTTATCCGGTTGGGTAACATCATTATTGTTTCATTTATTCACGTTCTTCTTGTTGCCTGGGAAACCTCGCTTGGCCTTTTATTTAAGACATACTTCTTCATGCTGGGTGATTCCCTTGAGGAAACACTTTATGGACATGTTTTACATGCTGAGGAAGAAAACATTCAATGTTGTTTAGTGTAGCACGTGTTTCTTCAGGGCTCAGAAAATATTGGTGGAACGTTAATCACGTTATCCTCAATGCCTTGGGAAACATCATGTGAGTTAATTATTATTATTAACGTGCGTTCATGCCCGTGGCACATCAATCAAAACATTAAACTTTTCTTAAATAAAGGGTTTCTTCTTTCTTATTTAAATAACAGTTAAATATGCTCACCAACCTCGGGTTTAAGACTCTGTATTTGATATTGCCATCGCCTACATGTCTATAACATTATACTTTAGAAAAGTCCTTCCCAATGTAGAAATTTACTTGATTTTGTATTGCGAAGAACAACGCCAGGTTCCAGTGTGTAGGGCGCAGTCCTTTGAAGTCATGGGCGTGTGTTTGTTTCGTTGTGGGAGCAAGAGTTACCCAACTGTTCGTTGTTTACTGTTTTCTGTTCCTGCCTCATTTCCTATTAACTTTCCTTTCATCAAATCGAGGTTTACTGTTATTGAGTCTTTTTTCCCGTTTTTTTCCATGTACTTGTCTCAGACTAATTCAAGATCGAAAAGGCTGTGCCAGTTCTTGAATAAATGTTAATTTGTACTAGTTTCATTTCACAAGATGCCGTTGCTGTGTGGAGGGGTTCCAGACAGGCTATAATAGGCAATCTTGGAAACATCCTTTTTGGGGATGTCTCCTTGTTGTTCGTTGCTCTGTGCTGTCATGTCTGCTGTGTGTTCTGTGTGCTCTGTGTGGTCATGTCTGTTTGTTTGTTCTGTGGTGCTCTTGCTGTCATGTCTGCTGTTTGTTATGTGTGCTCTGTGCTGTCCATGTCTGTGTGTGTTCTGGAGTGCTCTGTTGCTGTCATGTTCTGCTGTGTAGTCTGTGTGCTCTGTGCTTTCATGTCTGCTGTGTGTTCTGTGGTGCTCTGTGCTGTCATGTCTGCTGTTTGTTCTGATGTGCTGTATGTCTGCTGTGTGGTTCTGTGTGCTTGTGCTGTCATTGTCTGCGTGTGTTCTGGTGCTGTCATGTTGCATGTTGGTTCTGTGTGCTCTGGTGCTCGTCATGTCTGTGTTTGTTCTGATGTGTCTTGCTGTCATGTCTGCTGTTTGTTGTGTGTGCTCTGTGCTGTTATTGTCTGCTGTTTGTTGTGTGCGCTCTGTGTGGCATGTCTGCTGTGATTTTCTGTGTGCTCTGTGCTGTCATGTCCGCTGTGTGTTTGTTGTGCTCTGTGCTGTCATGTCGCTGTGTGTCTGTGTGCTCTCTGCTGTCATGTCTGTGTGTGTTCTGTGTGCTGTCATGTCTGCTGTGTGTTCTGTGCGCTCTGTGCTGTCATGTCTGCTGTGTGCTTCTTGTGCTCTGTGCTGTCATGTCTGCTGTGTGTTCTGTGTGCTGTCATGTCTGCGGGTGTGTTCTGTGCGCTTGAGCTGTCATGTCTGTTAGTGTACTGTGTGACTCTGTGCTGTCATGTCTGCTGTGTGTTTGTGTGCTCTGTGCTGTCATGTCTGCTGTGTGTCTGCTGTATGGTCTGTACGGCATGTCTGCTGTGTGTTCTGTGTGCTCTGTGCTGTCTTGTTGCTGTGTGTTCTGTGTCTGCCTCTGTGCTGTCATGTTGCTGTGTGTTCTTGTGTGCTTGTGCTGGTCATGTCTGCTGTGTGTCTGTCTGTGCAGTCATTTCTGTGTGATGTTCTGTGCTTGTAGTCTGCTGTGTGTTCTGTGTGCTCTGTGCTGTCTGTCTGGCTGTGTGTTCTGTGCGCTCTGTGCTGTCATGTTGCTGTGTGTACCTGTGTGCTCTGTGCTGTCATGTCTGCAGGTGTGTGTTTCTGGGTGTGCCTCTGTGCTGTCTGTTGTGTGTTGTTCTGTGTGCTCTGTGCTGTCATGTCTGCTGCTGTTCTGTGTGCTCTGTGCTGTCATGTCTGCTGTTTGTTCTGTGTGCTCTGTGTGTCATGTCTGCTGTGTGTTCTGTGTTGCTGTCATTTCTGTGTGTTCTGTTGCTGTCATGTCTGCTATGTGTTCTGTGTGCTCTGTGCTGTCATGTCTGTGGGTGTCTGTGCGCTCTGTGCTGTCATGTCTGCTGTGTGTGTTCTGTGTGCTCTGTGCTGTCATGGTCTGCGTGTGTTCTCGTGTGTTGTGCTGTCATGTCTGCTGTGTGTTCTGTGTGCTCTGTGCTGTCATGTCTGCTGGTGTCGTTCTACCCGTGTGCTCCGTGCTGCTGTCTCATGTCTGCTGGGTGTTCTATGTGCTCTGTGCTTCATGTCTGCTGTGAGATCTGTGTGCTGTCATGTCTGCTGTGTGTTCTGTGTGCTCTGTGGCTGTCATGTCTGCTGTGTGTTCTGTGCTGCTCTGTGCTGACAGTCTGCTGTGTGTTCTGTGTGCTTCATGTCTGCTGAGTGTTCTGTAGTGCTCTGTGCTGTCATATTGCTGTGTGTCTGTGTGCTCTGTGCTGTTGTGTCTGCTGTTTGTTCTGTGCGCTCTTTGCTGTCATGTCTGATGTTTGTTGTGTGTGCTCTGTGCTGACATGTTGCTGTATGTTCTGTGGTGCTCTGTGCTGTGATATCTGCTGTGTGTTCTTGTGCTCTGTGTGTGATATTGCTGGGTGTTCTGTCGTGCTGTGTGCTGTCATGTTCTGCTGTGCTGTTCTGTGTGCTCGGTGCTGTCATGTTGCTGTGTGTTCTGTGTGCTCTGTGCTGTCCTGTTTCTGCTGTGTGTTCTGTGAGCTCTGTGCTGTCATGTTGCTGTTTGTTCTGTTTGTTTGCTCGTGCTGTCATGTCTGCTGTGTGTTCTGGTGTTGCTGTCATGTCTGGCTGTGTGTTCTGTGTGCGTCTCTGCTGTCATGTCTGCTGTGTGTTCTGTGTGCTGTCTTGTCTGCTGTTTGTTCTGTGTTCCTGTCATGTATGCGGTGTGTTCTGTGTGCTCTGTGCTGTCATGTCTGCTGTGTGTTCTGTGTGCTCTGTGCTGTCATGTCTGCTAGTGTGTTCTGTGTGCTGTCATGTCTGCTGTGTGATCAGTGTGCTGTCATGTTGCAGTGTGTTCTGTGGCTCTGTGCTGTCAAATCTGCTGTGGTTCTGTGTGGCTCTGTTGCTGTAGTGTCGACCAGTTTGTTCTGTGCGCTTGTGCTGAAATGTTCTGCTTTTTGTTGATGTGTGCTTGTGCTGTCATGTTGCTGTGTGTTCTGTGTGCTCTGTTGCGTTCATGTATCTGTGTGTGTTCTGTGGGCTTCTGTGCGTCATCTCTGCTGGTGTTCTGTGTGCTATGTGCTGTCATGTCTGCTGTGTGTTTGTGTGCTCTGTGCTGTATGTCTGCTGTGGTTCTGTGTGCTCTGATGTGCTGTCATGTTCTACTGTGTGTTCTATGTGAGCTGTCATGTCCTGCTGTGTGTTCTGTGTGACTTCTGATGCTGTCTGTTGCTGGGTGTTCTGTGTGCTCGGTGCTGTCATGTTCTGCTGTGTGTTCTGTGGCTGTCATGTCTGCTGTGTGTTCTGTGTGCTCTGGGCTTTAGATCGGCTTTTGTGTTCTGTGTGCTCTGTTCTGTTGTGTCTGCTGTTTGGTTCTCGTGCGCTCTGTGCTGTCATGTCTGCTGTTTGTGTTGTGTGTTGCTCTGAGCTGTCATGTCTGCTGTGTGTTCTGTCCCGTGCTCGTGCTGTCATGTTTGCTGTGTGTTTCTGTGGAGCTCTGTGCTGTCATGTCTGCTGTGTGTTCTGTGGCTCTGGCTGTCATGTTGCAGTGTGTTCTGTGTGCTCTGTGCTGTCATGTCTGCTGTGTGTTCTGTGTGCTCTGTGCTGCATGTCTGCTGTGTGTTCTGTTGTGCTGTCATGTCTGCTGTGAGTTCTGAATGTGCTCTGTGCTGGTCATGTCTGCTGTTGTGTTTGGTGCTCTGTGCTGTCATGTCTGCTGTGGTGTTCTGTGTGCTGTCATGTCTGCTGTGTGTTCTGTGTGCTCTGTGCTGTTCATATCTGCTGTGTGTTCTGAGTGCTCTGTGCTGCTTGTGTCTGCTGTTTGTTCTGTGCGCTCTGGTTGCTGTCATGTCTGCTGTTTGTTCGTTGTGTGCTTGTGTGTCATGTCTGCAGTGTGTTCTGTGATGTCTGTTGACTGTGTTATCTGGCTGTGAGTTCTGTGTGCTTGTTGCTGTGATATCTGCTGTGTGTTCTGTGTGCCTCTGTGCTGTCAATCTGCTGTGTGTTCTTGTGTGCTCTGTGCTGTCATCTCGCTGTGTGTTCTGTGTGCTCTGTGTGTCATGTTCTGCTGTTTGTTCTGTGTGCTCTGTGCTGTCATGACTGCTGTTGTTTTCTGTGTCTCTGTGCTGTATGTCTGCTGTGTGTTCTGTGAGCTGTGTGCTGTCATGTCATGCTGAGTGTTCTGTGTGCTGTCATGTCTGCTGTATGTGTACTGTGTGCTCTGTGCTGTTCATATCTGCTGTGTGTTCTGGGTGCTTGTGCTGTGTGTCTGCTGTTTGTTCTGGGGCGCTCTGTGCTGTCATGTCTGCTGTTTGTTGTGTGTGCTCTGTGTGTCATGTCTCTGTGTGTTCTGTGTGCTCTGTTGCTGTCATGTCTGCGGTTTGTTCTGTGCGCTCTGTGCTGTCATTTCTGCTGTGGTTCTGTGTGCTCTGTGCTGTCATGTCTGCTGTTTGTTTCTGTGTGCTCTGTGCTGTCATGTCTGTTCTGATGGTCTGTGCTGTCATGTCTGCTGTGTGTTCTGTGTGCTGTGTGCTGTCATGTCTGACTTGTGTGTTCTGTGTGCCTGTGTGTCCATGTCTGCTGTTTTGTTCAGTGTGCTCTCGTGCTGTAGTCTGCTACTGTTTGTTTGTGCGCACTGTGCTGTCATGTCTTGCTGTGTGTTCTGAGTGCTCTGTGCTGTCATTTCTGCGGTTTGTTCTGAGTGCTCTGTGCTGTCAAGTTGCTGGGCGATTTCGGTGTCGTAAGCAGCCTTCCATTGGAGTTTCTGGAGTGTATTTGTTTTCTCGTGGGAGCAAGAGAGACCCTACCTGTTTGTTTATTAACGCCAGGCTGTCCGTACATTCTTTTTTGTAGGACTGCGCAGTAGGAGTGCTACCCAGGCGGAAATTCAGACATTGACGCCCCGGCTGTCCGTTAAATTCTTTTTACGTAGGATGAGCAGTAGGAGTGCTCCCACGGCGGTTAATAAGACAATGACAACAATGCAGCGGCGGTTTGAATGTTGTGATAGGGGGAAGGGGGAAGGGATGGGGATGAGAGGGGGGGGGGGGGAGGAAGCGGGAGATGGGCAGTGGGCTTGTGGGTGTGATGCGGTTATGTATCTCTCTCTCTCTCTCTCTCTCTCTCCTCTCTCTCTCTCTCCTCTCTCTCTCTCTCTCTCTCTCTCTCTCTCTCTCTCTCTCTCTCGCTCTCTGTATGTAGTATGTATGCGTGCGCATCATATGTAGTATGTGCTGGTATAGGTGTGCACGTAAGCAACGCGCATGCGTTTGTCTTGTGAATTTCGCTGTATGGTTGGATCTAGGAGCTCGCATTTTCATTTCCACTTTATTTCAACTTTGAAAACAGGTTTTGTTCTGTTTTTTCCCTCTTTTGTGGCTACCATTTCTTCACAGGCGGACGTGGCCCACATCCGTTATGATCGTGTGTCCCTCAGCAGTGGCCCGGGGCCATTACATAGCAGGACTGGATATCTTGCCTTCATGTGTCCCCAATATCACGTGGCCAGTGGGCCATTACATAGCAGGATGGGATCATCTCTTCCTTCGTGTGCCCCTTCGTCCATCAGTGGCCAGCTGGGCCATTGCATAGCGGACGGTATCCATCTCTGCCTTCGTGTGACCCCATCCTCAGAGGCCAGTGGGCCATTCCATCGCAGGAAGGGGATCATCTTGCCATCATGTGTCCCTCATCCTCAGTGCCCAGTGGGTCCCATTACATGCAGGACGGGATCATCTCTGCCTTCATGTGTCCCTCCATCTCAGTGGCCCAGTGGGCCCTTACATGGCAGGACGGGATTCATCTCTGCCTTCATGTGTCCCCCATCCTCAGTGGCCCAGTGGGCCATTACATGGCAGGACGGCTCATCTCTGCCTTCAGTGTCCCCATCCTCAGTGGCCCAGTGGGCCATTACATGGCAGGACGGGATCATCTTGCCTTCGTGTGGTCCCCCCATCCTCAGTGGCCCAGTGGGCCCTTAACATGGCAGGACGGGATCATCTCTGCCTTGTGTGTCCCCCCATCCTAGAATGGCCCGAGGGCCATTACATGGCAGGGGACGGGGTCATCTCTGCCTTCGTGTGACCTCCATCAACCGTGGCCAGAGGGCCATTCATAGCAGGATGGGACATTCTCTACCTTCGTGTGTCCCACCTCATCAGTGGCCAGTGGGATTAACATCGCAGGATGGGATTATCTCTGCCTTGGTGTGTCCCTCATTCATCGTGGCCCAGTGTGGGCATTAACATAGCAGGGCCGGGATCATCTTGCCCTGCATGTGTCCCCCCCATCCTCAGTGGCCCAGTTGGCCATTACCATAGCCGGTACGGGTCGATCATCTTGTCCTTCGTGTGTCCTCCGTCTCATTGGCCAGTGGGCCCTTACATAGCAGGGTCGGATCATCGCTGCCTTGTGTGTACTCCGTCACAGTGGCCAGTGGTCCATTACATGGCAGGGACGGGATCATCTTGCCTTCATGGTCCCTCGTCATCAGTGGCCAGTGCGGCCATTACATCGAGGACGGGATCATCTCTGCCTTCAGATCTCCGCTATCTAGTGGCCAGTGGGCCCTTACATGCAGGCGGGGTATCTTTCTGGCCTTAACCACGATTCAGTTGACTCAGGGGCTCGGCTGCCGGTCCGTGATTCATCTGATTGGTTGCGAGGGTGGGAATAGTTGCTATTGTATCCATGTCCCCGTGACCATAGTGTACGCCCTCACGGGGAAGAGAGAGGAGAGCGCGAGATGAGAGAGAGAGAGAGAGGAGAGAGACGAGAGAGGATAGAGCGGAGAGACGAGAGAGAGACAGTAGAAGAGGACGAGAGATGCGAGGAGAGAAGAGAGAGAGAGAGGAGAGGAGAGAGAGAGAAGATGAGAGAGGGGCGAGTATGCCTAGATAAAGTCTCAAGGAGATTGGAAGGTTGGCGGTCCAAAGCCAGGCAGTGTTTAGCATGCTTTTGGTTTTGCTTTATTCCACGTAAACCCAACAACTCCTTATGTTTTACTAAGCTTGAAAACAGACTGAAGTCGAACTGAAAACCAAGTGAACATATAAATACACACCACTGACGCAGACAGAAGGCAGAAAGACAGACGAGAGAAAGGCCAGTGACAGACAGACAAAAGACAGACAGCCGGACAGCAAAAACAATCACACTCACAAACAAACAAATACACCCACCTCACACACGCCAAAACCCCCCACGCAGCACGCACGCACGCACGCACGCACGCCACGCAGACGCACGCACGCACGCACGCACGCACGCACGCCGCACGCACGCACGCACGCCCGCCCGCCAGCACGCAAGCAAGCAAGCACGCAGCACGCACGCACGCACGACGCACGCACGCACGCACGCACGCACGCAACACCCACACACACACACTCACACAACACACACACACACACACACACACAAACACAACACGCGCGCGCGTTCAGTTACTGGACAAAATCATTACGTCATAACCAGTTAATAATTGCTTTGCATGTTTGAGAATGCGTTTCATGATGCGAAAACAGCATCAGCGGCGGAAGTTCTTCACCTTATATCTCAAAGCAGTGTCAAAACTAGATTTGAGTCCAGTTGTTGGCGTTTTGTCTGGCCTTGATGGTTGCTCTGTCACACAGCAATTGTTGCCTGCAGGCTGTAGCCAGCAGGGTGTATTTCATCTATTACTGCTTGTCACCGTACTGTCAGCTGGCCTGTGTTTGACGGGACCTTTCCTTTCAACCCGCAAAACAGCATTGAGAAACGGACTTTTAAGCAAAGATGTCGTTAATCACTTGGAAATTCGATGGATAGATAGAGAAAGAGAGAGAAAGAGGAGAGAGAGCGAGGGGAGCGTGGAGAGAGAGAGATGAGAGCGAGGAGCGAGCGCGACGACAGAGAGCGACAGACAGACAGACAGAGACGAGAGGCACGAGGAGAGAGGACAGAGCGAAAAGAGAGGATATAGATAGAGAGAGAGGAAGAGAGAGAGAGAACAAAATGTCTTTCGCGCGCGCGCGAGCAAGAGGCTGAGGAGGGAGAGAGAACGAGAGGAGAGAGAGAGAGAGAAAGAGAGCGAGAGAGACAGACCGAATGAAAGACAGACAGGCAGACGACAGAGACAAGGACAGAGACAAGGACTCTGTCTGTCCTGTCTGTCTGTCTGTTTGTCTCTCCCACCCTCCCTCCCTCTCCTCTCTCTCTCTCTCTCTCTTCTCTCTTCTCTCTCTCTCTCTCTCTCTCTCTCTCTCTCTCTCTCTCTCTCTTCACTTCGCAGTCGTACGGGGGCATGGTAACACAATGAAGCATTGTTCTGTCGAGTGATTTCGCAAAAGAACTATTTGACATGGACAGTTGATGAAACACGCCTTATCACCCCGTGTGCCAGGGGACTGTCCATCCAGTACACAAAGGACACTGCACCATTGTGGTAGAAGCATGGTGCAGGCAGCACGGCAAGCACTTGCTCATGGAACAGCGGGCTGGGTAGGACTGACAGACCCCTGTAGCACAGTGCCCACCCGATGTTGGACCAGTGGGCAGGGTAGGATGACCACACACAGAGCACAGTGCCCACACGTGTAGGAAACAGTGGACAGGGTAGGACTGACAGACAGAGCACAGTGCCCCCCCGTTTTGGACCAGTGGACAGGGTAGGGATGACAGACACAGAGCACAGTGCCCACACAGTTGTAGGAAACAGTGGACAGGGGTAGGCCTGACAGGTCACAGAGGCACAGTGCCACACAGTGTTTGGACCGTGGACGGGTAGGACTGACAGACACCGGGCAACAGTGCCACACCGAGTTGGCACAAGTGGGCAGGGTAGACTGACAGGACACAGAGCCCAGTGCCCACCCCAGTGTAGGCCCAGAGGACGGGTAGGACTGCAGACACAGAGCACAGTGCCACACCAAGTACGACTTAAGCAGATTTCAAGACACTTGGGTCTGCGATGGGGTACTAAGGGGTGCGTATTCAACAGAGAGGAGGAGAGAGCGAGATGAGAAGAGAGGAGAGGAGAGAGAGAGAGAGAGAGAGGGACAGAGATAGAGATGAGAGAGAGAGAAAGAGAGTACGGAAGGGAGGAGGGTAGAGCGAGAGAGTCGAGAGAGCCGGGAGAGAGGAAGCGAGAGAGAAGCGCACGTTAAACCAAACAGTTGGGGAACAGAGAGAGAGAGCGACAGACAGCCAGAAGAAAGAAGAAGGAAGAAAAAGAAGAAGAAGAAGAAGAGAAGAAGAAGAAGAAGAAGAAGAAGGAGAGAAGAAGAAGCACAACAGTCTTATAATTCATTCCCGAAACACTTGGGACCATATCTTGGCAGCCCATTCTGTTCCCTGCAGTGGCCCCCCCCTTTTTCTCCATTTTCCGCCCCCCCCATCCCCCCTTTGGGGGGGACTTGTTTTTTTTTTCCCCAGATTATTGACCGACGTTTTCCTTGGTCTTTGTGACAAAAGTGACCAATTGCTGATCAACTCGGTTTGGTGGTGGGGAAAAAATCCCAATGCAGGGGAAATCGTCGCCTCTTCCTTCTTTTACCCCCGGAGTTGGTTTTACTGCTGCCGGGGTTTTCCGTTGTGCATTTTCTAAAGCTTGGAGCGGTTGATTTCTTGGTTGCGGTTTGTTCGTGAGAAACCCTTTGACAAAACGGTTATGAGTGACAAGGAAAGGAATTGATTTTGATTTGACTCCACGGGAGAAAAGAAAAAAATTTAAAAAGAACAAAAAAACCCGATGGCAGTCGTCGTCAAGATTTAAAAAAAAAAAAAGTTTTTGTCAAGGTGAAACAGGGAAAAAAAAATGGAACTACAAAAGACCATTCAGTTGTAAAAGGACTTGTTACAAAAACCAAAACACGTGCAATTAGGGTAAATGTCCCCGTGTACATAAACATTCGTGGAAAACAGAAACACCCCACACAACACACACACCCCAAAAACCCCAACACAACACACCACCACACACCCCCCCAACATCCCCACACAACACCAACACAACACACACACAACACCACACACACACACACGCCGCACGCACGCACGCCCGCAGCCGCCGCCCGCCCCGCACGCACGCACACACACACAACACACTTACGCACGCCGCACGCACGCACCACGCCGACACACACACCCCACCACACACCACTTAAATAGCCGGGGTATTAAAAAAAAGAGCCATAGTAATGGAATTTAGTTTTGGAAACCGAGAAACTTCTTTACATGTTTGCTCATCTCCGGAAAAGTCTTTTGTAAAACCTTTGTAACTTTTTTCTTCTGTTAGCGAATCTTGGTGTCAATTATCATATGTTTCTTTTATGCCAAACGTACATTATTGGTGTACATTCACGTAGTTTTTTATGCCCCGGCTTTCTCATTTGGGTACAATTTATCTATGTTTCTTTGCCCGGCGTACTATTGGGTAAATTCATCGTTTTTTTCTTCCTGCCTGGCGTAATCATTGGTGTCAATTCACGATGTTTTTTTCTGCCTGGTTATCAATTGGTGTACAATTTATCGTATGTTTTTTAGCCGGGTCATCATTGGTGTACAATCATGATGTTTCTTCGCCTGGCGACTCATTTGGTGTAATTCATCGTTGTTTTTTCTGCCTGGGTACACATTTGGGACAGCAGTAGTTTCTTCATGCGGGGGACTATTGGTTTTCAAATTACGGTTTCCATGCTGGCGTACATCATGGTGTACAATTCTCGATGTTTTCAGCCCGGGACATCATTTGGTGTAAGTTCATCGTAGTTCTTTATGCTGGGTACATCATTGGTGTACTTTTTTTATCGTATTTTTCTTCATGTCGGGGTAGAACATTTTCCTCAGTGTTCTACGTAGAACATACGTGTTCTCAGTAGCATTTCCGTGTTCCTAAGTGAACACCATGCGTTTTCCCACAGTGAACTTTATCCGTGTTCCTATTTTGAAAATTTTGAGTGTTATTACGAGAACTTATCAGTGTTCCAAAAGAGAAAATTTATCCCTGTTATTACAGTGAACATTTATCAGTGTTCATGAGAAATTTATCACGTTTTTTTTTTGCTGGGGATCATCGGGGGTGTATAATTTATGACCTTTTAGGCCTGGGAACCCCTTTTGGCATATTTTTTTCCTTTTTTTTTTTTTAAAATTTTTTTTTTTAAAACTTTTTTGGGGTTTTTTTTTTTTTTTTTTTTTTTTTTTTTTTTTACCTGGGAACTCATTTTGTTTTTTATCCCGTTTCTTTTTGGTGCCTTGGGGCATCCTTTCCCTTTTTTTTTTTTTATTATAAACCTTTATGCCCCGGGAAATCTAAAATTTAAATGTTTTTCATCTAAAAAACTTTGTTTTGGGGTTTAAAAACTGTTTTTCATGCCCCAGAAACATATTTTGAAAAGCCTTTAAAGTGAAATATTGTAAAATTTAAACGGAGTTCCCCCCAAACCCCCCCCAATCATGGGGGTGTTTTTTCTTTACAAAATTCCCAAAATGGGTTTTATCTGTTTTTTTCTGCCCATTATTTAATTCTTTAAAAAAGGGTTCCTGTAGTTTTTTCTTTATTTTTTATTCAAGAAAAAACGCCAGGTTTTTTTAGCAGTTTTTTTTAAGTTGCCCTTGTGTTAGGGGACAAGGATTTAAAATTGGTTTTTTTGGGAGTTTCCTTTTTTTTCCTTTCTCTTCGGGTCCTGCTTTTTTTCTTTGTCCCTTGGGAGTTGCTTTTTTCGTGTGTCGTCTGTATGTTTTTTGTTCTGGTTTTCTCGGGGGGGAGTCGGGTTTTGAAATGCTCTGGTGTCCGTTGCTGTGTTTTTGGGGTGTGCTCTTTTGCTGTCATTTTCTCTGTGTGTTCTGGGGTTGGCTCTGTGCTGTCTTGTCTGCGTTTGTTCTGTTTTGTTTGTCATGTTGCTGTGTGTTTCTGTGTGCTTGTGCTGTCATGTCTGCGGGGTGTGTTCTGTGTGCTGTCATGTCTGTGTTTGTTCGGTGTGTCTGTGCTGTTTGTCTGCTGTTTGTTCGTGGCTCTGTGTGTCATGTCTGTTTGTTTGTTGTGGGTGCTCTGTGCTGTTTATTTGCTTTTTGTTGTGGGCGCTCTGGGCTGTCATGTCTGCGGTGTTTTCTGTGTGCTCTGTGCTGTCATGTTGCTGTGTGTTCTGTGTGCTCTGTGCGGGCTTGGTCTGTGTGTGTTCTGTGTGCTCTATGCTTTAATGTTGCTGTGTGTTCTGTGTGCTGTCATGTTGCTGTGTGTTCTGTGCGCTCGGGTGTCATGTTTTGCTGTGTGTTCTGTTTTGCTTTTTGCTGCCCGGGTTGCTTTTGTTTTTCTGTTTTTCTTTTCATGTTGCGGGTTGTTTTTCTTGTGCGCTCTTGCGGGTCATGTTGTTTTGTGTTTGTGTGCTCGGTGTTTGTCGGGTCTGCTGTGTTTTCTGTGTGCTTGTGTGTCATGTCTGCTGTTTGTTCTGTGTGGTCTGTACTGAAAATGTTGCTGTGTTTTTCTGTGTGCTCTGTTGTCATGTTTGCTGTGTGTTCTGTGTGCTCTGGGGGCTGTCATGTCTGCTGTGGGTTCTGTGTGTTTCTGTGCTTTTCTTTGTCTGCTGTGTGTTCTGTGTGCGGGTTCTTTCTGTGGTTTTTCTGTGCTGTCAGTCTGCTGTGTGTTCTGTGTTTCTGTGCGGGCCCATGTCTGCTTTTGTTTTTCTGTGGCTCTGTGTGCCATTTCTGCTGTGTGTTTCTTTTGGGGCTCTGTGTGTCATGTTTGCGGGTGTGTTCTGTGTGCTCTGTGCTGTCATGTCTGCTGTGTGTTCTGTTTTGCCTGTGCTGTCTGTCTGCTGTGTTTTCTGTGTCCCTCTGTGTGTCTTTGTCTGTTTTTTTGTTTTGTGTGTTTTGTGCTGTAGGGTTGTGTGTGTTTGTGTGCTGTCATTTCGTGTGTTCTTTTGCGGTCTTTTGGGCTGGGTTCTGGGGTGCTTGGGGCTGTCATGTCTGTTTGGTGTTCTGTGCGCTCTGTGTGTCATTTTCTGCTGTGTGTTCTGTTGCTCTTTTGCTGTCTTTTTCTGCTGTGTGTTCTGGGTGCTCTGTGCTTTTTCATGTCTGTGTGTGTTCTGTTTTGTTTCTGTTTTTGTCATGTCTGCGGGTTGTGTTTTTGGTGTGCTCTGTGCTGTCATTTTGGGCTGTGTGTTTTGTGTTTCTGTGTTGTCATGTCTGCTGTGTTTTCGGGTTTTGCTGTCATGTCTGCTGTGTGTTTTGTGGGCTTGTGCTGTCAGGGTTTTGCTGTGTGTTCTGTGTGTCTGTGTTGTCAGTCTGCTGTGTGTTCTGTGTGCTGTCTTGTTGCTGTGTTTTTCTGTGTGCTCTTTTGTGTCTTATCTGTGTGTGTTTGTGTGCTCTGTGGGTTTGTGTCTGCTGTTTGTTCTTTTGCGCTCTGTGCTGTAAAGTCTGATGTTTGTTGTGTGTGTTTCTGTGCTGCCTGTTGCTTTTTGTTCTGTGGGCTCTGTGCTGTGATTTTGGGCTGTGTGTTCGGTGTGCTCTGTCTGTGATATCGGGCTGTGTGTTTCGTGTGCTGTGTGCTGTAAAGTCTGCTGTGTGTTCTGGTGCCCCTGTGCTTTTTCATGTCTGCTGTGTTTTTCTGTGGGGCCCCCTGTGTTGTCATGCCCTGCTGTGTTTTTTTGTGTGCCTGTGTGTCTTGTTGCGTTTGTTCTGTGTGCCTGTGCTGTAAATGTCTGTTGTGTGTTCTGGTGTTTCATGTCTGTTTGTGTGTTCTGTTGCTCTCTGCTGTCAGGGTTTGCTTTTGTGTTCTGTGGCTGTCATGTTGCTGTGTTTTCTGTTTCTGTCATGTCTGCTGGGGTGTTCTGTTTTGCTCTTTTGTTTTCCCAAATGTTGTGTGTGTTCTGTGTGCTCTGTGCTGTCTTGTCTGTGTGTGTTCTGTGTGCTGCCCATGTCTGCTGGGTGTTCTTGTGGGTCATGTTGCTGTGTTTTTTTGTTTGTCTTGCTTTTCATATCTGCTGTGTGTTCTGTGGGGCTCTGTGCTTTTGTGTTGTGTTTGTTTGTGCGTCTGTGCTGTATGCCCTGCTTTTTTGTTGTGTTTTGTTTCTGTGCTTTTCATGCCCTGTTGTTTTCTGTGGGGGCTTTTTGCTGCCCTGTCTGCTGTGTGTTCTGTGTCTCTGTGCTTTAAATCTGCTGTGTGTTCGGGTGTGTTTCTGTGCTTTTATGTCTGCTGTGTGTTTGTGTGCTTTTGTGCTGTCGTTGCTGTGTTGTTCTTTTTTTGTGCTCTGTGGTCATGTTACTGTGTGTTTGTGTGTGTCGGGTTGCTGTGTGTTCTGTGGGGCTCTGTGCGTCATGTTTGTGTGTGTTCTGTGTGCTCTGTGCTGTCATGTCTGCTGTGTGTTCTGTGTGTGTTTGTCGGGCTGTGTGTTCTTTTGTGCTCTGTGCTTTCATATTGCTTTGTGTTCTGTGTGCTCTGTGCGTTGTGTTGCTGTTTGTTCTGTCCCGCTCTTTTGCTGTATGTTTTGCTGTTTTTTTGTGTGTGCTCTGTGTGTCATTTTGGCTGTGTGTTTCTGTGGCTTGTGCTGTCTTGTCTGCTGTGTGTTTCTGTGTGCTTTTGTGCTGTCTTTGTTGCTGTGTGTTTTGTGTCTTGTGTTTGGCTTGTCTGTGGGGTTTTTTCTGTGTGTTTGGGGTGCTGTATGTTGCTTGGGGTTCTGTGTGTCTTTTTGCTGTCGTCTGCTGTTTTGTTCTGTTTTGCTGTCTTGTCTGCTGTGTGTTTTGTGTGCTCTGTGCGGTCATGGGGGGGCTGTGTGTTCTGTTTTGCTCTGTGCTGTCATGTCGGGCTGTGTGTTCTTGTGCGGTATGTCTGCTGTGTGTTCTGTGGGCTTGGGCTGTCTATTGCTGTGTGTTCTGTGTGCTCTGTGCTGTTGTGTCTGCTGTTTTTCTGTGCGCTTGTGCTGTCAGGTCTGCTGTTTTTTTGTGTGTGCTCGTCCCTGTCAGGGCTGTTTGGTGTGTTCTGTGTGCTCTGTGTGTGATTTCTGTGTGTGTTCTGGGGTGTCGGGTGCTGTGATATTTTTGCTGGTTTTCTGTGTGCTTTTGGGGCTGTAATATCTGCGGGTGTGTTCGGTGTGCTCTGTGCTGTCATTATCTGGGTGTTCTGTGTGTCTGTGCTGTAATTCTGGGGGTTTTTTTCTGTGTGCTCTGTGCTGTCAGGGTTTTGCTGTGTTTTTTCTGTGTGCTTGTGCTGTAAATGTCTGTGTGTGTTCTGTGAGTGTTTTGCTGTATGCTGCGGGTGTGTTTTTGTGTCCCGTCATGTCTGTTTGTTTTTTGTTCTTTTTGTGTCGTGCTGTTTTTATTTGCTTTTGTGTTCTGTGTGCTCTGTGCTGGGGGGTTTTGTTGTTTGTTTTTCTGTGCGCTCTGTGTTGGTCATGTCTGTGTTTGTTTGTGGTGCTCTGTGTGTCATGTCGGGCTGTGTGTTCGGGTGTGCCCCTGTGCTGTCGGGTTGTTTGGTTTGTTTGTGCGTCTGTGCTTTTCATTTTGCTGTGTGTTCTGTGTGCTCTGTGTGTCTGTTGCTGTTTGTTCTGTTTTTTGTCTGTGTTTTAAAGTTGTTCTGTGGGGGCTGTGCTGTCATGTCTGTGGTGTTTTGTGGCTGTGTGCTGTCATGTCTGCTGTGTTTTTCTGTGGGGTCTGTGTTGTCATGTTGTTTGTTTGTTCTGTGTGCTCTGTTGTGTCATGTCTTTGTTTGTTTGTGCGCTCTGTGTGTAATGTCTGTGTGTTTTTGAGTGCTCGTCCCTGTCTTTCTGCTTTTTTGGGTTCTTTTGTTGCTTGTGTGTCTTTTTGGGTGGGCGATTCGGTGTCGTAAGCAGCTTTCCTTTGGATTTTTCTGGACTTTGTATTTGTTTTCTCGTGGGAGCAAAAAGTGACCCTAATTTTTTGTTATTAAAAGGCCCCGGGGGGTTCCCTAAATTCTTTTTTGTTTGGGGGCAGTAGGGGTGCTACCCAGGGCGGTTAATAAGGGAAAGGGCGCCCAGGTGTCCCTTAAATTTTTTTTTCGTAGGGTGAGCAGTAGGGGGGGTTCTTTCCCAAAGGGGGGTTAAAAAGACAATGACAAAAAATTTCAGCGGTTTGGTTTTTAATTTTGTTGTAGGGGGGAAAAGGGGGAAAAAAATGGGGATGAGGGGGGGGGGGGGGGGGGAGAAAGGGGGGGGATGGGCGGGGCTTTGGGTGTGTGGTTTTGTTTAATTTTTCTTTTCTCTTTTCTTCTTTTCCTCTTCTTTTCTCTCTCCTCTTCTTCTTCTTCCTCTCTCTCTCTCTCTCTCTTTTTCTCTCTCTGTTTTTGGATTTTATGTATTTCGTGCGCCCTATGTAGTTTGTGCATGTATTGGTGTGCACGTAAAACAAAACCCCGGGATGGTGTCTTTGTGTATTTCGCCCGTACGGGATCTAGGAACTAGCATTTTCTTTCCCCTTTATTTTTAAAATTTGAAAATTTTTTTCCTGGGTTTTTTTTTTTCTTTTGTGGTTTCATTTCTTCAAAAGGCGGGGTTGGCCCAAAATCCCGTTTTTTAAGTGGTCCCCCCCTATCAGTGGCCCGTGGGCCTTTTTTAGCAGGGGGACTTTTCTGCCCTTTTTGGTCCCCCCCCTTTAGTGGCCCAGTGGGCCATTACCTAGCAGGAATGGGTTTTCTTGCCTTCGGGTTTCCCCTCCGTCATCAGTGGCCCGTGGGGGCCCTTGCAAGCAGGACGGGTATCTCTGCCTTCGTTTTGGTTCCCCCCTTTCCCCGTGGGGCCCCGTGGGCCATTACATTTGCAGGAAAAGGGGTATCTTGCCTTCATTGGGGCCCTCCTTCCCCGGGGCCCGGGGGGCCCCTTACATGGCAGGCGGGATATCTCTGCCCTTTATGTTTTCCCTCCCTCCTCATGGCCCAGTGGGCCATTCAGGCGGAGGGATCATTCTGCTTCATGTGTCCCCCCCCCTCGTGGCCCCGTTTGGGGCCTTTAATTTGGAGGACGGGATTTTTCTCTGCCTTCATGTGTCCCCCCACCTCAGGGCCCGTGGGGGCCCTTACCCTGGCAGGAGGGTCAAACTCTGCCTTCGTTGTCCCCCCTTTCCCCAGTGGCCCCGTGGGCCCTTACATGGCAGGGGCGGGATATCTCTGCCCTTGTGTGTCCCCCCTCCCCAGGGGCCCGTGGGCCATTAATGCAGGACGGGGTCAAATTTTGCCCTTTGTGTGGTCCCTCCTTTATCCGTGGGCCAAAGGGGGGGTTAAATTTGCAGGATTGGGGTCATTCTTTTAAAAACGTGTGTCCCTCCCCTTTAGTGGCCCAGTGGGACCATTACATAGCAGGACGGGATCATCTCTGCCTTCATGTGTCCCTCCGTCATCAGTGGCCCAGTGGGCCATTACATAGCAGGACGGGATCATCTCTGCCTTCATGTGTCCCCCCATCTCAGTGGCCAGTGGCATTACATAGCAGGACGGGATCATCTCTGCCTCATGTGTCCCCCCTCATCAGTGGCCCAGTGGGCCATTACATAGCAGGCGGGATCATCTCTGCCTTCATGTGTCCCCCCTCATCAGATGGCCTCATGTGGGCCAGTTACCTTTAAGCAGGATGGGATCATCTCTGCCTTCATGTGTCCCCCATCATCAGTGGCCCAGTGGGCCATTACATAGCAGGATGGGATCATCTCTGCCTTCGTGTGTCCCCCGTCATCAGTGTCCCAGTGGGCCATTACATGCAGGACGGGATCATCTCTGCCTTAAACACAGATTCAGCTTGCTCAGGGGATTGGCTGCGTCAGTGATTCATCTGATTGGTTTTAGGAGTGGATGAGTGATACTGTTTCCATGTCACCGTGACAAACGTGTACGACCTCAAGGGGAGAGAGAGAGAGAGGAGGGGGAGAGAGGGAGGAGAGAGAGAGAAGAGGGAGGAGAGAGAGAGAGAGAGGAGAGAGAAGAGGAGAGAGAGAAGAGAGGGGAGGAGAGAGTATTGCTAGATAAAGTCCTCAAGGAGATTGGAAGGTTGGCGGTACAAAAGCAATGCATTGTTTAGCATGCTTTTGGTTTTGCTTTATTCCACGTAACCAACAACTCCTTATGTGTTACTAAGCTGAAACAGACTGAAGTCTAACTGAAAACAAGTGAAATATAAATACACACACTGACACAGACAGACAGGCAGAAAGACAGACAGAGAGAAAGGCAGACAGACAGACAAACAGACAGACAGACGGACAGATAAACAATCACACTCACAAACAAACAAAACACTCACACGCACACGCACACACACAGACACAGAACCACACACTCACACAACACACAACACACACACACACACACACACACACACACACACACACACACACACACACACACACACACGCACGCACGCACGCACGCACGCACGCACGCACGCAGCCGCACGCACGCCCGCACGCACGCACGCACGCACGCACGCACGCAGCAGCAAGCACGCACGCAGCACGCACGCACGCACGCACGCACGCACGCACGCACGCACGCACACACACAGCGACACACACACACACACACACACACACACACACCACACACACACACACCAACATACACCACACAACACACACACCACACACACTTCATCACACAACACACAACACAACAACACCACACACACACAACCACCACACCACACACAACACACACCCACACACACACAACCACACACACACAACACACACACACCCACACACACAGCCACACACACGGTCAATATGAGACAAATATTACTTCATACCAGTTAATGCTTGCATGTTTAGAATGCGTTTCTATGATGCGAAAACAGCATCAGCAGGCGGAGTTCTCTAACCTTATTTCCAAAAGCAGTGTCAAACTTGATTTGAGATCCAGTGTTGGAGTTTTGTCTGGCACTAGATGGTGCCTCTGTCACACAGACAATTACTTGCCAGCAGGTGTAGCCAGCAGGGTGTATTCATCTATTACCTGCTGTCACCGTACTGTCAGCTGGCCCTGGTGTTTGACGGGACATTTCCTTCAACACGCACAACAGCATTGAGAACCGGACTTTTAAGCAATGATGTCGTTATTTGGATGATGAGTAGAAGTAGATGATAGATAGATAGAGATAGAGAGAGAGAGAGAGAGAGAGAGAGAGAGAGAGGAGAGGGGAAAAATGAGAGAGAGAGAGAGAAAGAGAGAGGAGAGAAAAGAGAGAGAGAGAGAGAGAGAGAGAACAGACAGACAGACAGACAGACGAGACAGAGAGAAGAGAGACAGACAGAGAAAGAGAGAGATATAGATAGAGAGAGAGGAAAGAGAGAGAGAGAAACAAATGTAAACTTTAGAGAGAGAGGGGAAAGAGAGACAGAGAGAGGGGAGAGAGAGAGAGAGAGAGAGAGAGAGAGAGAGAGAGAGAGAGAGAGAGGAAGACAGACATGAAAGACAGACAGGCAGACAGACAGAGACAAGGACAGAGACAAGGACTCTGTCTGTCTGTCTGTCTGTCTGTCTGGTCTGTCTCCCCTCCCTCCCTCCCTCCCTCCTCTCTCTCTCTCTCTCTCTCTCTCTCTCTCTCTCTTCTCTCTCTCTCTCTCTCTCTCTCTCTCTTCCACTTAGCAGTCGTCACGGGGGCATGGTAACAAAATGAACAATTCTGTTCTGTCGAGTGATTGTCCAAATGAAATATTGACATGGACAGTTGTCTGAACACGCCTTATCACCCCGTGTGCCCAGGACTGTCCCATCCTGTACACAAAGGACCACCTACACCATTGTTGTAGGAGCATGGTGCAGCCAGCACGGCAAGCATTGCCTCATGGAACAGCGGGCAGGGTAGGACTGACAGACACAGAGCACAGTGCCCACACAGTGTTGGAACAGTGGGCAGGGTAGGACTGACAGACACAGAGCACAGTGCCACACAGTGTTGGAACAGTGGGCAGTAGGACTGACAGACACAGAGCACAGTGCCCACACAGTGTTGGAACAGTGGGCAGGGTAGGACTGACAGACACAGAGCACAGTGCCCACACAGTGTTGGAACAGTGGACAGGGTAGGACTGACAGACACAGAGCACAGTGCCCACACAGTGTTGGAACAGTGGCAAGGGTAGGACTGACAGACACAGAGCACAGTGCCCACACAGTGTTGGAACAGTGGGCAGGGTAGGACTGACAGACACAGAGCCCAGTGCCCACACAGTGTTGGAACAGTGGACAGGGTAGGACTGACAGACACAGAGCACAGTGCCCACACAGTGTACGACTCTAAGCAGATCTTAAGTAAATTGGTCTGAGCTGGTACTAAGGGTGAGTATTCAACAGAGAGAGAGGAGAGAGAGAGAGAGAGAGAGAGAGAGGGAGAGAGAGAGAGAGAGAGAAGAGAGAGAGAGAGAGGAGAGAGAGAGAGAGAGAGGAGAGAGAAGAGAGAGAGAGAGAGAGAGAGAGAGAGAGCAAGTTAAAACCAACAGTTGGGAACTGAGAGAGAGAGACAGACAGACAGAAGAAGAAGAAGAAGAAGAAGAAGAAGAAGAAGAAGAAGAAGAAGAAGAAGAAGAAGAAGAAAACAAAAAAAAAAGCACAACAGTCTTATAATTCATTCCGAAACACTTGGGTCAGCCATTCTTGGCAGCCCTTTCTGTTCCCTGCAGTGTGTCTTGTGTAACGTGTGGTTGTGGTGGTCAGTTGCTTGGTCAGTTGCCAGTCCTGCAGTGGTCAGGATGCCACAAGGCGATGGTGACACACTGAGGAATTATCGCAGCACCGTCCTCTGCAGCGTGTTGTGCCCACTCATTTTCCCTGCCCGAACAGCTAGCCACACCAAGAATCGATGAACAGCTAGCCACACCAAGAATCGATGAACAGCTAGCCACACCAAGAATCGATGAAATGACACGTAAGTGCGAAAAGCCAAAAAAGACAAAGAGGGAAATTAATTAGGGCCGTGGCTAATTCCAGTACAAGCATTTAGATCGATTCCATTAACATGACGTAGACATGAAGTATATCCAGCAATGCAAAACTCGAAATTGTATGTCACAATTGCGACATTTGTCGGAACCTGCGACTGTGTGTGATTGCAGCTCCTACAATACGCAATACCAGTTCATCGTGGGAGCTTGTTTTGTCTACATTGCGACACAGTGCAGCCAATACAGTCATTACTGTACGCACTCGCAACAGCCTGGTTCCGAAACGCTTGTGCAATGGGCAAGATGTCCAGCAGCGTTTCAGGATCGCTGATAACGGGCCTGAAACAACGGGGGATTATTGGCTGAAACGATTCTCTCACCAGTTCTGAACTCACCATCCGTCTACAGTTACAGTGGAATGGGTTGTCGGCATAAAGCTACTTTGCGTACACGCCAAACAACCGTGATCCATTAAGTAAACAATCATGATCCATTTAGCAAACAACCATGATCATTTAGCAAACCAAATCTATGATCATTTAGCAAACCAACCGTGATCCATTTAGTAAACCAATCATGATCCATTTAGCAAACCAACCGTGATCCATTTAGTAAACCAATCATGATCCATTTAGCAAACCAACCGTGATCCATTTGCAAACCAACCCTGATCCGTTTAGCGCACCAATCATGATCCATTTAGCACACCAATCATGATCCATTTAGCACACCAATCATGATCCATTTGCACACCAATCATGATCTATTTAGCACACCAATCATGATCCATTTAGCACACCAATCAGATCCATTTAGCACACCAATCATGATCCATTTTAGCACACCAATCATGATCCATTCGTCACACCAATCATGATTCATTTAGCACACCAATCATGATCCATTTAGCACACCAATCATGATCCATTCAGAAAACCAATCATGATCCATTCGTCACACCAATCATGATCCATTCATCACACCAATCATGATCCATTCATCACACCAATCATGATCCATTTAGCACACCAATCATGATCCATTTGCACACCAATCATGATCTATTCGTCACACCAATCATGATCCATTTAGCACACCAATCATGATCTATTCGTCACACCAATCATGATCCATTTAGCACACCAATCATGATCCATTTAGCACACCAATCATGATCCATTCATCACACCAATCATGATCCATTCGTCACACCAATCATGATCCATTCATCACACCAATCATGATCCATTCATCACACAATCATGATCCATTTAGCAAACCAATCATGATCCATTTAGCAAACCAGTCAGATCCATTTAGCACACCAGTCATGATCCATTTACGCATCAATCATGATCCATATTTATCACACCAATCATGATCCATTTTGTCACACCAATCATGATCCATTCGTCACACAATCATGATTCATTTACACACCAATCATGATCCATTTAGCACACCAATCATGATCCATTCGTCACACCGATCATGATCCATTTAGCACACCAATCATGATCCATTTAGCGCACCAATCATGATCCATTTGCAAACCAGTCATGATCCATTTAGCACACTAGTCATGATCCACTTAGCACACCAATCAGATGTCTTCATTGCAGAGCTGGAAGCCAGCATTTTGCCCTGGGCATCTTGTAGTGTGACATCACTTTGATCAAACACTTCCAAGGCCATTACTTCAAATGCTTGCTCTTCTGTGAAAACATTTTCAGCTAAAACATTGCTGCCTGATCACAGGCTTTCATAGATAACTGGGTTCTGAGATATACCACTTAACGGACACAAAATCCTCGGAATGAAAGGGATGGCTAAGAAGAAAAGAAACCGTTCCACCAAGATCTGAACTTTCTGGCGGCTCTGTTTATTCCTTTTATCTTATATTAAACAGTGTATGCCGGGCCGTATTGCTGGCTTTTGTTTCCATTTTAATTGGAATCGGTGGATTAAAAGGATCTAAAGCAAAAGAGCTTTCAGGGAGCACGCTCCGGCCATTCAATTACACCAATTCAGGCTTTGTCGCTCGCTTTGTAGTCTTTTTGCACGCTTCAGTTTTATTTCAGGGTTTTTTTTTTCTTTTTCACCCCTTCTTCCATTTTTCGCTTTTTTTCTTATTTTAACACTTCTCTCTTTTTTCTTTTCAGTTTTGTTTTCATCCATTGTTCGTCTTCTTTCTTATTTTCAGACTTCACCCCTTTTCTTTCAATGTGCCTTTTTGTTTTCATCCATTGTTCGTTTCTTTCTTATTTCAGACTTCACTCTTTTTCTTTCAATGTGCCTTTTATGTTTCCTTCCTTTGTTCTTAGTTTTTCTCTCCACTGAACACTGAATTCTAATGCTTCTCCAGAACTGGACCAGAATCGTAGATGATGGAAACATGTACATTACGATGCAATTATGCGATTTAGCTTTGTTAACTTGGGCATTGTGAGATCGAATTACATGATAAAAGCTGTAAACTTGCAGGAGAGAGAGAGAGAGAGAGGAGAGAGAGGAAGGAGAGAGAGAGAGAGAGAGAGAGGAGAGAGAGAGAGAGAGGAGGAGGAGAGGGAGAGAGAGAGAGAGAGAGAGAGAGAGAGAGAGAGAGAGAGAGAGAGAGAGAGAGAGAGAGAGAGAGAGAGAGAGAGTTCTCTTGTTTTTACTGTCTTTGTCCAGACAATTCTTCTTCTTCTTCTTCTTCTTCTTCTTCTTCTTCTTCTTCTTCTTCTTCTTCTTCTTCTTCTTCTTCTTCTTCTTCTCTTCTTCTTCTTCTTCTTCTTCTTCTCTCGTTGACGCTGTCTGTTCAAATGAAATTTTTATCGTTTGTTTCTTCATATCACTTACCGTCTCTATTCAAAGTGTGCCTTGTCCAGGCAGTCTTTTCTTGAATTAATATCTTTGGCAAACTCACAACAAAACATCACTGTCACAGGAGGTCAGGATAAGGAGCCGACCATAGGCCCACATATAATAGTTGGATCATGTTGCACGTTTTGTTATGTGCAGTATACTAGCATTTCTTTCAGTTTTCATCAACTGGGATTAGTATCATCTCATCACGTGGCAACTTACAGACATGCACATCGCTAACCAGCACAGGACAAAAGCTACATATCCCTCACACACACACACACACACACACACACACACACACACACACACACACACACACACACACACACACACGCACGCACGCACGCACGCACGCACGCACGCACACACGCACGCACGCACGCACGCACGCACGCCGCACGCACGCACGCACGCACGCACGCACGCACACACACACACACACACACACACACACACCACACACACACACACACACACACCACACACACACACACACACCCCGACGTATTTTCACATACTTGGATTCTCTCTCTCTCTGCTCGCTCGCTCGCTCGCTTGCCCACCCTTTCGATGTTTTGCACACAAAGATGCATTTCTCAGACCCTCAAATCCGAATTAACATGCAGAGTTATCTACCATCATTTTCAGGAACATAATGGTGAATTCAAATTTGAGTTTCATTGTTCACGCGTTGTCTCACACCACAGTGTCCATTTCTCATTTTAGACTGTTGCATGTGCGACGAATGCATTGAGTAATCTACCATCTGCTGTGAAAGTGTTATCAGCTTGGTGCCATAATTTGAGGAGTAATTACCTTTTATCAGACACTGACAGCATCGTGAAAGAGAATTTGAAAACAGTGAATATGCTAGTCATTGAATGCCCAGAGGAGAGAGAGAGAGAGAGAGGACGAGTGAGAGGAGAGATGAGGAGAGAGAGGATGAGAGAGAGAGAGAGAGTGAGAAGAGACAGAGAGAGGAGAGAGAAGGGGTCTCGATGTGGATTGGGGACATGTGCACACCGTTGAGGTAAGAATCAATGTCTCTTCACCATTATGACAATACATGTGCAGCTTTTCTGTTTCCTGTGTGTTCACCCTCTCTGGCATCGCTCAGCTAAGAGAATCAATGTCTCTATCATCATTATGACAATACATGTGCAGCCTTCTTCTGTTCCTGTGTGTTCACCCCTATCTGCATCGCTCAGCTAAGAGAATCAATGTCTCTATCATCATTATGACAATACATGTGCAGCCTTTTCTGTTTCCTGTGTGTTCACCTCTCTGGCATCGCTCAGTAAGAGAATCAATGTCTCTATCAATTATGACAATCATGTGCAGCCTTCTTCTGTTTCCTGTGTGTTCACCCCTCTCTGGCATCGCTCAGCTAAGAGAATCAATGTCTCTATCTCTTATGACAATACATGTGCAGCCTTCTTCTGTTTCCTGTGTGTTCACCCCTCTCTGGCATCGCTCAGCTAAGAGAATCATGTCTCTACATCATTATGACATACATGTGCAGCCTTCTTCTGTTTCCTGTGTGTTCACCTCTCTGGCATCGCTCAGCTAAGACAGACTGGAGACAGAGGGCTGAGGGTTCTGAAGACAGAGTGCCACAGGCATCAGCTGGTCAGTTGATGGGTCAGCTCAGGGCGACGCTTGTTCTGCGTGATTGGTTTTCCACTGATGTGCTCATTTTTGTCGGCCAAACAAGCTTACTCCTTTTCTTTGGGTTTCAAAGTCCTGAATAATGAATGGGAACAGTAACGAAATTCTCTATCACTCTCTGTGTGTCTGTTTCTGTGTGTCTGTCTGTCTGTTTCCGTGCCTCTGTCTCTGTCTGTCTGCCTGTCTGTGTGTCTGTGTGTCTGTGTGTCTGTGTGTCTGTGTGTCTATGTGCTGTGTGTCTGTGTGTCGGTTTCTCCCTCCCTCCCTCTCTGTCTGTCTGCTGTCTGTCTGTGTGTCTGTCTGTTTGCCTGTCTGTCTGTTGTCTGTCTGTCTGTGTGTCTGTCTGTCTGTGTGTCTGTTGTCTGTCTGTGTGTCTGTCTGTGTGTCTGTCTGTGTGTCTGCTTCTCCCTCTCTGTTCCTTCTCCCCCTCTGTCTCTCTCTCTCTCTGTCTCTCTGTCTCTCTGTCTCTCTTTCTTTCTCTCTCTCTCTCTCTCTCTCTCTCTCTCTCTCTCTCTCTCTCTCTCTCTCTCTCTCTCTCTCAAGATCTCAAAGATCTAATGTTTATCACATGGAATGGTTTTAGAAGAATGTGCGTGCATAGGCTCGAATGTGTGTGTAGTCGTGCGTGCGTGGTACGTGGTGTGTGTGTGTGTGTGTGTGTGTGTGTAGTGGT
>CM031616.1:1382971-1385471 GCA_018398815.1 Conus ventricosus
TGTAATTTACGATCAGGCAATTGTTTTCATAAATGAAGAGCCTATTGTGTCCACTAAAATCTGGTCGTATTGTGAACTTGTGTTCTGAATGCATAAAGATACTAGGGATTATGTTGTCCACCAAATTATATTGTTTACATGTATTGAATGACCTTTGAAATCGTGCAAAAAAGAAGTTATCAGGAGTCTAAATCATAAAAGATTCCTGAAGAGAGATATCAGTCTTCTGAACACAGATTCAAGTCATGTTAACGCATGAGGCTGACATTTTCCTAGTCTGCGCAGATCTGAATCCACATTCCAGTCTGCGCAGATCCGAATCCACATTCCAGTCTGCGCAGATCTGAATCCACATTCCAGTCTGCGCAGATCTGAATCCACATTCCAGTCTGCGCAGATCTGAATCCACATTCCAGTCTGCGCAGATCTGAATCCACATTCCAGTCTGCGCAGATCTGAATCCACATTCCGTTTGTCAGTTTGTTCTCAACAGGTTTTCTAATACTTCCATAATTGAAATGAATACTATGATGAATGACAGATACTCTATGCATTTTGACTGTTTCTAAAATGTAAAAATTCTTTTCACTTGTTTAAATACAACACCATCATCTGTTTTTAAAGCTTACCAAATGTTACACTGCAAACATTAACAAAATGGAAAGAGGATATCTTCCTTTTGATTTGTTTTGTGTATAAATGGCTTTGACGATTTTTTGACAAATAAAAAGAGCTGACGATCGGACATCGTTGCTCAAAGAACCGAGAAGAAGACTCGTTTCATTACAATTGTTTGGCAGACATTCGATGTTTCAAAGAATTAACTGCATGGGTTTTACTTCATATTTAGAACGACTGTTTCTTTGTCGTCCAGTTTGTCTGAGCTTAAACTTATTAGAACAAGAAATCGTCTTGTCAGACCGAGGTGAGACTGGGTGTGTTTACTCAAGAAAAAAAAAACATACACTGTCTATTCAAAGAGTGATATAGATCACTACTCCTATTTTTGAGAATATGAGTGAATACCTCACGGATATTCTGTTGTTAAACATACAAATAAATAAGAAATTTGGGAAGCGAGCATACCTAAAATATTCAAATGTAAGTTTTACTTCTTTTACTTCACATCACACCGCGTGGCTGTGTACATAGTCAGCAGCAATGTGTCCAGTGTAGCCATGGAGAACTCCCCACGTGTTGATGTCTCAATGTGTTGTGCAGGTGTTTTAATGTCTCAATGTGTTGTGGAGGTGTGTTGATGTCTCTCAATGTGTTGTGGAGGTGTTTTGATGTCTCAATGTGTTGTGCAGGTGTGTTGATGTCTCAATGTGTTGTGGAGGTGTTTTGATGTCTCAATGTGTTGTGGAGGTGTGTTGATGTCTCAATGTGTTGTGGAGGTGTGTTGATGTCTCAATGTGTTGTGGAGGTGTGTTGATGTCTCAATGTGTTGTGGAGGTGTTTTGATGTCTCAATGTGTTGTGGAGGTGTGTTGATGTCTCAATGTGTTGTGGAGGTGTTTTGATGTCTCAATGTGTTGTGGAGGTGTGTTGATGTCTCAATGTGTTGTGGAGGTGTTTTGATGTCTCAATGTGTTGTGGAGGTGTTTTGATGTCTCAATGTGTTGTGGAGGTGTGTTGATGTCTCTCAATGTGTTGTGGAGGTGTGTTGATGTCTCAATGTGTTGTGGAGGTGTGTTGATGTCTCTCAATGTGTTGTGGAGATGTGTTGATGTCTCTCAATGTGTTGTGCAGGTGTGTTGATGTCTCAATGTGTTGTGGAGGTGTGTTGATGTCTCAGTGTGGTGTGGAGGTGTTTTAAAAGTCTCAATGTGTTGTGGAGGTGTGTTGATGTCTCTCAATGTGTTGTGGAGGTGTGTTGATGTCTCAATGTGTTGTGGAGGTGTGTTGATGTCTCAATGTGTTGTGGAGGTGTGTTGATGTCTCTCAATGTGTTGTGGAGGTGTTTGATGTCTCAATGTGTTGTGGAGGTGTTTTGATGTCTCAACGTGTTGTGCAGGTGTCTTGATGTCTCAATGTGTTGTGCAGGTGTTTTGATGTCTCTCAATGTGTTGTGGAGGTGTGTTGATATCTCAATGTGTTGTGGAGGTGTTTTGAAGTCTCAATGTGTTGTGGAGGTGTTTTGATGTCTCAATGTGTTGTGGAGGTGTGTTGATGTCTCAATGTGTTGTGGAGGTGTGTTGAAAGTCTCAATGTGTTGTGGAGGTGTTTTGATTTCTCATTTCTCAATGTGTTGTGGAGGTGATGTGTCCCGTGTAGCCATGGAGGACTCCCACGTGTTGATGTCTCTCAATGTGTTGTGGAGGTGATGTGTCCACGTGTAGCCCTGGAGAACTCCCCACGTGTTGATGTCTCAATGTTTTGTGGAGGTGATGTGTCCACGTGTAGCCCTGAGAACTCCCCACGTGTTGATGTCTCAATGTGTTGTGCAGGTGTTTTGGTGTTTCTCAATGTGTTGTGGAGGTGTGTTGATGTCTCAAAGT
>CM031616.1:1390471-1392971 GCA_018398815.1 Conus ventricosus
GTGTGTGTGTGTGTGTGTGTGTGTTGTGTTGTGTGTGTCTGTCTGTCTGTCTGTCTGCCTGTGTGTGTGTGTGTGTGTGTGTCAGTGTGTGTCTGCGTGTGTCTGTGTCTGTGTCTGTGTGTGCATGTGTGTACACGCTCCACTCTCTCTCTCTCTCTCTCTCTCTCTCTCTCTTGTTTTTTGTTTATGTGTCAGTGTATTGCCCAGTGTGTGTGTTGCAGTCTTCCACAGGTCCATTTCTGGGTGAAAATAACTGAAAGTATGGCAATGATACACACGCGTAACCGACCAACATACGTTAACTTTCAGGAATCAAAAGACCCCCCCCCCCCCTCTTTTCCGCTGCTTCTTCCTTTCCTTTCCCTTATCTTGTTCAGCATTTCTGAATGTAGGACAGTGGCTGACGCTGAGAACCACAAGCTATCAAATCAGATAAGGGATTCAAAACATAGAGCACCACGAAAGTAAACAAAGCTCTCAGCCTTTGACATCACCAATCCATTTTTTTTTCAACCATCGCCAAGCAGCAGACTGGCAATTTTCCGCAATGTCTTACTTTGAAATTGCTTTTTGAGGGCTCGTCCCGGGTGGTTTGAAAAAAAGAAAAAATAGATGGAAATGGTTTGCCCCCATCATTTTCTGCCCTTTCTTTGAAAGTGCCTGCCTTCCTTCCTAACGGGTGTCTGAAGTTTCTCTTCATTTTCTCCCCCTACTTCTGTTGGTCCTGTGTGGGCCACTCGCTGACTGTTGACGGCCGTTTGGCATTCCAGTCACGCCCTCATCTGGTGGGAAGTCAGTGGCGGGAAAACGACGTGTCACGGCAATTTGTCTCTTTGAAAAGATTTAGTCTGGACAGCATTTGTCCCGTAGAGACAACCATTGCAGAATTTCCCAGTCGATGACATACTGAGAAATAAACTAACGAAGAAGAGTGTTCATGGAAGCTAACTGAAACGTCTGTCTTTCTCTCTTTGTCTGTCTGTCTGTCTGTCTCTCTTACTCTTTCTTCTTGTTCCCTCTCTCTCTTTCTGAGTGTGTGCGAGCGCATGTGTGTGCGTGCATTCGTGCGTGAGTGCGTGCGTGCGTGCGTGCGTGCGTGCGTGCGTGCGTGCGTGTGCGCGCGCGCGCGCGCGCGCGCGCGTGTGTGTGTGTGTGTGTGGTGTGTGTGTGTGTGTGTGGTGTGTGTGTGTGTGTGGTACACGCACGTGCCTCCTTTGTATATGTATTATGTACATTATATATATATAATCAAATCAGATAAGGGATTCAATATGTGTGTGTGCGTGTGTGTGCGTGCGTGCATGAGTTAGTGTGTGTGTTTGTGCGCACATGCATGTGTGTGTTGTATGTGTGGTGTGTGTGTGTGTGTGTGTGTGTGTGTGTGTGTGTGTGCGTGTGTGTGTGTGTGTGTGTGTGTGTGTGTGTGTGTGTGTGTGGTGTGTGTGTGTGTGTGTGTGTACGTGTGTTGTCAGTACATCACTATGTTAAACTGGCAGTAAATGGTTTCAGTCAGTCAGTCAGTGTACGTGTGTGTGTATGTGTGTGTGTGTGTGTGTGTGTGTGTGTGTGGTGTGTGTGTGTGTGTGTGTGTGTGTGTGTGTGTGTGTGGTGTGTGTGTGTGTGTGGTGCGCGCGCGCATGCATGTGTTTTTGTGTGTGCGTATGTTTCTGTGTTGTATGGCGTTTTTGCAAGTGAATGATTGTGGGCTTTGTATGTGTCCATGCATGAGTTGCTGTCGTCAACAGATCCATTTTTGAATCAAAATAAATCTAAACTACGGCAATGGTACAAATGCAGTAACCCAATAAACAAATCACTCCTCCTCCTCCTCCCCCACTTCTCCCTCCCTTTGTTTTCCTATCCTGTGTACCATTGCTAAGTGTACAACAATTGCTGATGTTCAAATCACAGCCTCTGACCTCAGGTATATAGTTCAGAACATAGAGCATCACAAAAGTAAACACACCTCACAGCCTCTGACATCAGCCAACCCATTCTTGTCAACCATCACACAGCAGCTGACTGGCAATTTTCTGCAATGTCTCACTTCAAAATTGATTTTTTTGTCGACTTTTCTTTGACAGTTTTAAAGTAAGGCAGGAGAAGAGTGGTCTACGTTTGAAAAAAAAAGAAAAAGAAACATAGATAGAAATGGTTTGCCCCCATCATTTCTGACTTTTCTTTGAAAGTGCCTGCCTTCCTTCCTAACGGTCTCTTCACTTTCTCTTCATGTTCTCCCCCTACTTCTGTTGGTCCTGTGTGGGCCACTCGCTGACTGTTGACGCCATTTGGCATTCCAGTCACGCCCTCGTTTGGTGGGAAGTCAGTGGCGGGAAAACGACGTGTCACGGCAATTTGTCTCTTTGAAAAGATTTCGTCTGGACAGCATTTCCCCGGTAGAGACAACCATTGGAGAAATTTACAGTGGGTGAAATACTGAGAAATAAATTAATGAAGACTGCTGTTCCTGGAAGCTACCTGAATGGGTTGAGAAGGTGTG
>CM031616.1:1417971-1434688 GCA_018398815.1 Conus ventricosus
GCGCGCAGGCGTGATGTGTGCGTGTACGTGTGTGTGTGTGTGTTGTGTGTGTGTGTGTGTGTGTGTGTGTGTGTGTGTGTGTGTGTGTGTGTGTGTGTGTGTGTGTGTGTGGACAGGGTTAAAAAAGGGACAAAGAAGAGTCATGATGGGATAGGACAAGGTTAACAAAGGGACAAAGAAGGGTCAAAGATGGGATAGAACAGGGTCAACAAAGGGACGCAGAAGGGTCAATGTTGGGATAGGACAGGGACAACAAAGGAACAAAGAAGAGTCAATGATGGGATAGGACACGAACAACAAAGGGGCAAAGAAGGGTCAACGAAGGGATAGGACAGGGGTAACAAAGGGACAAAGAAGGGTCAATGATGGCATAAGGACAGGGTCAACAAAGGGACAAAGAAGATTCATCGGTGTGATAGGGCAGGGGTAACAAAGGGACAAAGAAGATCAATGATGGCATAAGGACAGGGTCAACAAAGGGACAAAGAAGAGTCAATGATGGGATAGGACAGGGTCAACAAAGGGACAAAGAAAGGTCAATGATGGGATAGGACAGGGGTAACAAAGGGACAAAGAAGGTCAATGATGGGATAGGACAGGGGGTCAACAAAGGGACAAAGAAGGGTCAATGATGGGATAGGACAGGGGTCAACAAAAGGACAAAGAAGGGTCAATGATGGGATAGGACAGGGGTAACAAAGGGACAAAGAAGGGTCAATTGTGGGATAGGACATGGTCAACAAAGGGACAAAGAAGGGTCAATTGTGGGATAGGACAGGGTCAACAAAGGGACAAAGAAGGGTCAATTGTGGGATAGGACAGGGTCAACAAAGGGACAAAGAAGGGTCAATGATGAGATAGGACAGGGGGTCAACAAAGGGACAAAGAAGGGTCAATGATGGGAGAGGACAGGGTCAACAAAGGGACAAAGAAGGGTCAATGATGGGAGAGGACAGGGTCAACAAAGGGACAGGGTGGGGTCAGTGAAGGGCGAAGACTGCGTCGATGAAGAGACATGGCAGACGTCATAAACGGTTAAGGCAGAGCTAACGAAGGTGGAATGGATGGTTGTATTGTATATTAGACTTGTTCCCTAGGCCTTCCAAAAAGACTGCTGCAAATATCTACACAGTGAACTAACTGTTTTACCATATGTTCCAATCAACAATGAAATACTACGATAGAATGCGAGTAAATGGAGTTTGCTTTTCTTTCAGAAAACGTGTGACGTGAATTCCTTCCTTCCATTACCTTCGGCAAAAGTTTAAATATCAACCATTTCTTATTCATCATAAGCGTTGTTGTTGTTAGCATATGAAGTCGCAGGCATTCTGATGACCTGTTGATAATTGCATTCCTCTGAGGCAGAAAGGCGTGTACTGCTAATGAAACGGCCATTCTGAGTTCTGCTCAAGGCAGAGAATCGCAACAATATTGAACAGACATTCGACACTGGCTTCTTCCTTTCAGCTCTGCCATTTTCTCTGTCATTTTGTTTGAGATATAGAACAGTGTTGCAGACATTTGATCTCTACCTAATAAACTGCTAATGGCCGTCCATCGCTCGCTCGTCCACTCTCTCTGTCCTTCTCTCTCTCTCTCTCTCTGTCTCTCTGTCTCTGTCCGTCCGTCTGTCTGTCTGTCTGTCTGTCTCTCTCTCTCTCTCTCTCTCTCTCTCTCTCTCTCTCTCTCTCTCTCTCTACACACACACACACACACACACACACACACACACACACACACACACACACACACACACACACACACACACACACACACACTTACTTACTTACACGCCCGCGCACACGCCCGCACACACACACATACACACACACACACACGCGCACACACACACACACACACCACACACACACACACACACACACACACACACACACACATACACACACACACACACACACACACACACACACACACACACACACACACACATACAAAGAGGTAGAGTTAGCTTGTTTTTAGGATCGTCTGAAGAGCAAACACAGCTTAGGGGCCGAGATAAGAAATCTTGTCGCTCGCAACCCTAAATACCATGCAGCAATGAGAAATCATGTCGCCTGCAACCCTAAATACCATGCAGCAATGAGAAATCATGTCGCCTGCAACCCTAAATACCATGCAGCAATGAGAAATCATGTCGGCTGCAACCCTAAATACCATGCAGCAATGAGAAATCATGTCGCCTGCAACCCTAAATACCATGCAGCAATGAGAAATCATGTCGGCTGCAACCCTAAATACCATGCAGCAATGAGAAATCATGTAACAGGCTGAGAAATAATGTCGGGTGAGGAGGAATGATGTGGAAACGGGGACAGTCATTTGAAACTGCATCCCACTCATCCGAAATTACCTCAAGATAATTTGACCACGTCTGCAACTCTCTCTGATCTACTTTTTTAAAAAAAAAATATTTCTTTGCTCCTTTGCATGTGTGTGTAATGTTGGTATGAGTGAGGGTTGACTTTTCAGGTATGTGATGTTAACAAGCATGTGGGTGCTTTAGTTTCTGTGTGTGTTGCTCCACCGATCTTAATGGAGGTGCCGGTGAAGGGCTTGGTTTTCCTTTGCTTTCTTTCTTCTCTTCCTTTTTTTTTTTACTATTTTCTTTCAGTTTGTTTTGTTGCTCTACGCGGATTGGGATGGAAAAGGAAGAGTGGTTGTCTGTTTGGGAGATGGGGGGTGGGTTTGTTTTGTTGCTCTACGCGGATTGGGATGGAAAAGGAAGAGTGGTTGTCTGTTTGGGAGATGGGGGGTGGGTTTGTTTTGTTGCTCTACGCGGATTGGGATGGAAAAGGAAGAGTGGTTGTCTGTTTGGGAGATGGGGGTGCTCTACGCGGATTGGGATGGAAAAGGAAGAGTGGTTGTCTGTTTGGGAGATGGGGGTTGGGTTTGTTTTGTTGCTCTACGCGGATTGGGATGGAAAAGGAAGAGTGGTTGTCTGTTTGCTCTACGCGGATTGGGATGGACAAGGAAGAGTGGTTGTCTGTTTGCTCTACGCGGATTGGGATGGAAAAGGAAGAGTGGTTGTCTGTTTGCTCTACGCGGATTGGGATGGAAAAGGAAGAGTGGTTGTCTGTTTGGGAGATGGGGGTTGGGGGTGGGGAGGGGTAAGAAGTTTGTTTTGTTGCTCTACGCGGATTGGGATGGAAAAGGAAGAGTGGTTGTCTGTTTGGGAGATGGGGGTTGGGGGTGGGGAGGGGTAAGAACTTGGACAGATTTAGGCTTATTCCTTGTGTGTTGTAAAAAGGGAAATTAAAAGTTGTTTAATACATTAATTCTCGTGAGTTCCAGCCTTTTTCCGATGGGATGGGATGGTAGTTTGATGCCCTTTTTTTGAGGTGCGGCTTTTGCTGCTGAATTCATTGCAGCCATGAATTCCGAGCATCGTGAGAGATCACTTCCTGTATCTCTGCGACACAACAAGGGATCTAAAGAGCGAGGAGAACATGGATCGCAAAGCAACGCACAGCGGCACGCAATGGTGATCTAAAACCTCAGGCAGGGCGAGGCTATGGAAAGATGGCTTGTCAATCACTGCCATATTGTTGAAGCAAGGAGGAAGAAAGGCGACAACCAGACTGCCTTTGATACAGCAAAGAAGCTCACACGATCACAACAGCCCAGGGCTACAACTATAGAAGACGCACACACTTCCCTCCTCACGGAACAAAGAGAAGTAATTAGGTGATGGAGTGATCGCTGCAAACAACTATACCATTACGAGATAAACCAACATCGGGACAATGCTATCAATACAGCAGCCGATGCAGGGACCTTCCTATTCTCATCAGAACATTGGCACACCCCAGAGAAGATCCCGAAGGGTGGGTTCAGTGCCAGAAGAACCGAGGAAGCAGGAAGATCCAGAAGACATCACGTCTCTGATAACTGTGTCAGCCGCTGTGGCGAAGTGGTTAGCGTCGCGGACTCCCGGCTGGGAGGTCGTGGGTTCGAATCCCATCAGAGTCATTTGGGTTTTTCTGCCCCGACCGGCTCCTACCCAGAGTTGAGTTTGCTGCGGACTCAATTGGGAAGACTGGGACCACACAGTCGAGTTTCATCCACTTAATGGATGCGTTTCTGAGAGTGTTGCTCAAATTTCCTGACCAACACTGCAGGTGCCTGTATCTCTCGGGCCTGGTTAACGCCGGGATATATTATGAAATGAAGCGTAGAGTACAGCCCTGTCATGTAGTCTCAGACCGAAATGGAAATCCGTAGCATCATCTTAATCATCCTCAATCTCATCGATCAGCATTAAAAAAATGTCTCAAATTCTGTGGCCCTTCATGCCCTGCTCTCATGGTGACCTCAGTTTCGATGTCCTCTCCACGTCTGTGGTCTTGGTTTGGTTCCGTCGGGGTCACCGGTATCGGCCAGTCCATGGGGCTGTCGTTGGACGGACGTGGTGGCGCCCTCTGGAGGGAGAGCTCACTCACGCCGGCTCCGCGACTAAGCAATTATTGTCGTCAGTGGGGGGTTTAGTAGGTGGTGTCCTGCGTATGTTAGATCAGAACAGGCGCCACTGAACACCACCGAAGTGACTCGGCAGCAGTGCAGTGTCTCCTCCGGTGGGTTGCCTCTTGACGACTTGACATTGACTGCCCCCTGTGGATTGTCGGTGCAGGGGCTGCGGCAGGGCCGACCGGACTGTGGCTGTGGACGGGGTGTCGGGATGAGCGGCCTGTGTGCACTGCCTCTGAGGTGGCGCAGAGGTTGGGACAGCAAAAAAAAAAAAAAAAAAAAAAAAGACACACACACACCTGTGTCAGAGAATATGAAAAAAACAAATCATTAGCTAAATGATGGGCGTCATCCTTTTAAAAGTACCTCAGCCCTACTATAGACATTCAATCCCTACGTAATAAACAGCTAATGGCCGTCCGTCGCTCGCTCGTTTGCTCTCTCTCTCTCTCTCTCTCTCTCTCTCTCTCTCTCTCTCTCTCTCTCTCTCTCTCTCTCTCTCTCTAACACACATATATACTAAGCCACAAACATTAACATGGTCCTTGATGGTACCTCTGCTTTACAAAAGCAGTATGGAACTAGGCAAGAACCATAAAAGTGGACATAGTCCTCAATGATAACCTCTGCCCTATGAAACACTGTGGAACTAAGCTCCAACCACTGGACTCTTCTTGGATTACCTCTCCAGTACGGTGACGCTGAGGATCCTATTGAAGGACTGTCACTCCCTTGAAGTCAACTCTCAGAGTGGATTAAAAAACAACAACAAAACATCAGTTGAAAAAAAACGGAGGTGAAAAGAATGGTCGTTATATCTGTCTGCTTCCTAAATCAGCATTACGTTTTATGTATAGCATGTCTCTTGTTTAATGCAACGACCAAACTGCACTGCCCAAAATGCACTGCTACTAAAGATTGAATTGAGCGGATTTGCACACAAACGTTTACGTCTCATATACCTGAGGAAGTGACGTAACAGGTTCGAGAAGCTGTCAAGTGAAAATATCGGTTTGCTGGAAACAACGGTGGCTGTCAAAGGTCCACGCGGATTTTGCACTCAAGACACAAACAACGAGCTCTGATGACCTCAAGAGTGTTCAACATCACAAGTTTAAACTAGGTTCCCTGCGTAGAAGAAAGAAACGGGATTGGATTCTGCCAACACAAGAAGGGCTAATGGATCGGCCACACCGGGACTGAACTTGAGACTTTGAGAACCATGGCAGTGCTCTCTCTCTCTCTCTCTCTCTCTCTCTCCTCCTCTCTCTCTCTCTCTCTCTCTCTCTCCTCTCTCTCTCTCTCTCTCTCTCTCTCTCTCTCTCTCTCTCTCCCTCTCTCTCTCTGTGTGTGGTGTGTGTGTGGTGTGTGTGTGTGTGTGTGTGTGTGTGTGTGTGTGTGTGTGTATTTGTCTCTCGGTTTGCCTATCTAGTCGTCTGTCTGTCTGTTTGTGTACGTGAGTGTATGTATATATGTGTGTGTGCCAGGGCGCGCGCGCGTGTGTGATTGTATTGCCTAGTCTCTCCATTATTATTCAGCTGCCCGCCCCCCCCCCCCTCCCCCCGCCGTCCGTTTCACTTATCAAAGCAACACACACACACACACACACACACACACACACACACACACACACACACACACACACACACACACACACACACTTTACAGCCTCGACAGTGTTTGAATTGAAATTACATCTCAAAACGTATATATCGGATCAGATAAGGTATATGTTACATGACATTATATACAAACACAGTAACAAAAAATTACATTCCGTCAAGATGAGACCATTTTTCTGCCCAAAACAGATGGAGGTATGGAGAAATGCGTCACTAAATATAGAACTTAGATTGACAGCATAAAGACAGTGGAACGTCACCCATGTTACATCACCTTATTACATCACGCTGATTATGTGCATTTAGAACACGTAGGCTACCTGTTGGTGAAGAATAGAACGACCTGTCTGATGGAAATAGAGCACTGGGATGAACGTTCACCCGAGAAGCGCGCAAGTAGTCACTGCGTAATTGGCAGAGAGAGAGGAGGAGAGAGAGGAGAAGAGGAGAGAGAGATAGAGAGAGAAAAGAGAGAAGAGAGAGAGAGAGGAGAGAGAGAGGAGAGAGTGCAGAGCAGCAGCAGCAACGTAATTAAGACCAATATTTCATACTGTTGCTGTTGACAGGCCAGTAGAGAAGATAGGAGACGTAGGTAGCAGGGGGGGTGGGGGGGGGGGGGTAAAAGACTGGAGGGCGAGTGGAATAAGTGAAACAGGATATGGAAAGAGAAGTGAAGAAGGGGCGGGATTAATGATGCCATAAGGCACCCAAGGATATGTGGTGGCCTATTCCCGACGTGACAACTTCTGATGATCAGATGTCCAGAGGGATGGCTGTCAACGAGTTCTTTCGTGCTTCTGACTCAAGTGGTTCGTTGGAATGCATCTGCATACCCCCGCGCACATCCACACACACACACACACACTAACACACACAACACACACATCAACACACACAACACACACACAACACACACACACACACGCCGGCGCACGGCGCAGCGCGCGACTGCCCGCACGCACAACACAACACACACAGCATACACACACACACAACATACACACACACACACATAACACACAACACCACACACACACACACACACACACAACACACACACACACTACACACACAACACACACCACACACGACACACATATGTACGACCAAAACAGGTGACCACATAGATTCAACACATTCCGATCGCCATACCACACACACACACACACACACACACACACACACACACACACACACACACACACACCACACACACACACACACACACACCCCCACACACACACACACACACACACACACACACATATGTACGACCAAAACAGGGTGACCACATAGATTCAACACATTCCGATCGCATACCACACACACACACACCACACACACACACACACACACAACACACACACACACACACACACACACCACACACACACACACACACACACCACATACACACACACACACACACACACACACACGGCCGCGCGTGCGCATTCAACCAAAACAGATGACAAGATAGACCAACAAGTTTTGCATCGATCTCAAAGCCCATTACCATTACCTTGGTACCAGCATGCAACTTTGACAGCAGCTTCCGGTCCCTCCCACGCCTTTCACCTCATCACAAACCCAGCATTGTCCCCCCACGCCTTTCAACCACATCACAATACCCAGCATTGTCCCCTCCACGCCTTTCAACCAAATCACAATACCCAGCATTGTCCCCTCCACGCCTTTCAGCCTCATCACAATACCCAGCATTGTCCCCTCCAAGCCTTTCAACCACATCACAATACCCAGCATGTCCACTCCCACGCCTTTCAACCACATCACAATACCCAGCATTGTCCCCTGCACGCCTTTCAACCACATCACAATACTCAGCATTGTCCCCTCCACGCCTTTCAACCACATCACAATACCCAGCATTGTCCCCTCCACGCCTTTCAACCACATGATAATACCCAGCATTGTCCCCTCCACGCCTTTCAACCACATTATAATACCCAGCATTGTCCACTCACAGCCTTTTAAACCACATCACAATACCCAGCATTGTCCCCTCCACGCCTTTCAACCACATCACAATACCCAGCATTGTCCCCTCCACGCCTTTCAAAACCACATCACAATACCCAGCATTGTCCCCCTCCACGCATTTCAATCACATCATAATACCCAGCATTGTCCCCTCCACGCCTTTCAACCACATCATAATACCCAGCATTGTCCCCTCCACGCCTTTAAACCACATGATAATACCCAGCATTGTCCCCTCCACGCCTTTCAACCACATCACAATACCCAGCATTGTCCCCTCCACGCCTTTCAACCACATCACAATACCCAGCATTGTCCCCTCCACGCCTTTCAACCACATCACAATACCCAGCATTGTCCCCCACCTCCACCCCTCCCTCCCTCACCAGCACTCCACGTCCTCACGCTTCAACCACATCACAATACCCAGCATTGTCCCCTCCAACGCCTTTTCAAATCAGTCACACTCATAATACCCAAGCCCCCCACCATTCAATCACATCAAATACCCACATTCCCCCACGCCTTTCAACCACATCATAGTACCCAGCATTGTCCCCTCCACGCCTTTCAACCACATCACAATACCCAGCATTGTCCCCTCCACGCCTTTCAAGCCACATCAAAACACACTGCATGGTCCCCTCCACAGTTGCCATTCATTTCTTTGAACATGTCATCACTGAGCCTCAAACCATCCTAACCTCAGCTGTCCTTGCTGTTTCAAAGTGCGCTCAACTCTGTTAAAACTGCGTTTTGTTCTTTCCTTCATTCTCCTCTTGCTCAAACTCATTCTCTCTCTTTCTCTCTGTCTTCTCTTCTTTTGTTCTTTCCTTCATTCTCCTCTGAATCCTTGCTCAAACTCTTTCTCTCTCTTTCTCTCTGTTTTCTCTTCTTTTGTTCTTTCCTTCATTCTCCTCTCAATCCTTGCTCAAACTCATTTTCTCTCTTTCTCTCTGTCTTCTCTTCTTTTGTTCTTTCCTTCATTCTCCTCTCAATCCTTACTCAAACTCATTCTCTCTCTTTCTCTCTGTCTTCTCTTCTTGTTTTCAGTCTGGAATGTCACTTCCCCTTCCGGTTGAAACGGCTTGGATTTACTCTGTGATTTGCAGTTTGTGGCTGAAAAAAATGCTGAGGTGAATGTCCCTGAGAGAACAGATAAATGTCTGTTCTACCCCACTTGCTCCTCCACCAAGTTTTTGGGCGAAAGTGGCCTAAAAGCCGCCTTTCCCTGTTCTCTGACAAGTAAGACTTCAATTCAATACTAATTTACTAAAGTTTTCATAGAGTAACGTAGGGGAAAGTAGCCGTGGCTGAACACGTCCCATAGAGTAACGTAGGGGAAAAGCAGCCGTGACTGAATGCGCTTCATATACAAACGGTGTCTGTTCCCACGGCTCTCTTTTCAGTACTGTCAACTCTGTCAGGGCGGTGTCAACGACCCTGCTCTGCAGGTGGCAGGTAAGCTTTTAATTGCTAGTTGCCGGCCTACCTGCCCAGCACTTGGTTGTTTATTTTCCCAGTGCTGTGGTGGTGTGAGTTTGCATATGGCACAAAATATAGCTGCAGTTTTAGAAGACAGTGTGGATTCTAAGTTAGAAAAAGTTTTTGAATCACAAATACTTTTTCAACAGCTTTATAGATTAAATTGTGTGGAAGACATGGAATCAGCTACAACTTTCTAACAAGCTCAAAATCTCCTATTACCGCCACCAACACCAACGGAATTGTGGACAGAGGAAGAAAAGAATGCTTTACATGAAAATATAAGATACTTTGAAAAATGATTAAAGGGGCTCGTAAAGCAGCGGTTAATGCGGGCAAGTTTTGTGAACTACTGGCGATTGGAATGACGTGGTTTTAAAACAAAACACCTTAAAATATAACCACCCACCGCACTCTCTCTCTCTCTCTCTCTCACACACACACACACACACACACACACACACACACACACACACACACACACACCACACACACACACACACACACAACACACACACACTCTCATACACGCGCGCGCGCGCCAACAGGAAGACAGACAGCACAGACAGAGACAGAGACACACTCGGCCAAAAAATCAATACTGCCGCACCTCCTCCCTACCCCACTCCTTCCGCCCAGCCTTCTAGAATTTATTTTACCACGCCACGCGGGGTTTGGCGCTGTTACAGCTTGGCCAATCAGCGGGCGCTTACATGATAGGTTAGCCTAAACCCCAACATTCTTCCGCTGACTGCTGGAAAAGCATGACGTGTTTTACGTGCTGTGGGTGTGTTATTTTAATAACCCGGGTTTACTAAAGAACAGAATTGTGTATCTTAAAGGTTTGTTGGCTCAAGGAAATGAAAACGTTGAAGGCAATATTGTTGACAAAGATACAGCCAGTTTTAAATACGTGTTGACTATTGATGAGATGGTTCCTTATCTAAAAAATGGCGCTGCATTGTTGAAAGTTGGCCGAAGCAAAACAAACCATCACGCGTTGATTGTTGGGAGCGGGCTTGAGACAGCTAAAGCCATGTTTTAAAAAACATGGCGTTCATTTCTTAAGGCGAAGGTAAAACACGGCTGATTTGTATGCTAAAAAACTTATATTTGAAACATTTTTGGCTTTCCTCCCAAGTAAAAATGTTCCCAGTTTGTATTAGACTTGATTGATTGTTAACTACAGATTCAGTGTTCATGTAGCAAGCTGATCTGTGTATTAAAAATGTTTACTTTTCTACTTTTCTAATTCTAACCAGTTTATCTGCCTTCAAGTGTGCCCTTATGCAACTGAATGGCGATTTTCGAATGTTCTGGAAAAACTAGATGGGGCTAGGAGACCTTAGTACATCTACCAGTATGGAGAGGAGAGTGTGTAGCCAGCACTATCTTCATATAAAATGCTTCAAAAATACAATGGGGGGCGTACTAACTACTGGCGATTCCCAAGCCCGGATGAGAAAGAGGAGGGGTGGGGTATAAACTTTTTGTGTGAGAAGGAAAGTATAAATGAAACTCTTTGTTGCGGGAGGCGGCCTGGGGTGAAGCCCAGCCTGCTATAAATAGCCGTTTATACATGAACGGCTATTTTTAGCAGCAAGAGGACTGTGGTGAAGTCAGCCTTGCTAAAAATAGCCGTTTATACATAAACGGCTTTTTTTTAGCAGCAAGAGGACTGTGGTGAAGTCAGCCTTGCTATAAATAGCCGTTATACATGAACGGCTGCCCTACAAAGCGCAGCAGCACCTGCAAAGCTCAGCGGCAAACTAGTTTAGTCACAAAGCAAGAGTGGTCCTTATTTGTTCTACTTTTGTTTGTTTGTTGTGTTTGTGTTTTTTGGGGCCTACCCCACGCACGCACGTCCCTCCACCCACCCCTGGACTTTTTTATTGTGTGTTTGTTTTTTTGTTTGTGTTTGTTGTTTGTTTTGTCCTCCCCCACGCATGCACACCCCCTACCCCACTCCACCCCACCCGCCCCACCCCCCACCCACGCATGCACACACTCAAGTTCCTTCAAAGTTTTTAAACTTAAGTTACCCCAAAGTAAGTTCTTACTCAATTTTGTCTTTAAGTCATCCTTAAGTTATCCACAAGTTCTTACTTAAGTTACTTCTAAGTTTTTAATTAAGTCGCCCCAAGTTCTTAATAAGTTCTTGATCAAGTTCTTAAGTAAGTTCTTAATAAGTTCTTGATCAAGTTCTTGATAAGTTCTTGATTAAGCCATCCTTTAAGTACAACCAAGTTCTTATTCAAGTTATTTATAATTATCAAAAAAAACAATCTATGTTTTTATCTTAAATAGTAGATGTCTAATATAGTAAAACACACGCCTCAAAAACGTGTCATCGTTGAGATGTCTTGCTCAGCGTTCTCTGCATAGATCTTAATGTAGTTCTTACATCCTAAGCAACCGCATTGGTTACAATTCTGGTCTATGGAAATGCCTTTTATAGACTCCATGTCTTTTTTTAATTGACTTTATCATTTTATAATACGCCATGATCTATTTTTATTAAAAAATTTAAAAAAATTTAAAAGTTTTTAAAATATTATTCCTCTGAATGGATCAAAATGATCTTTTGTTGTTGACGGTTCTGGCTTGCAGTTGTCTTTTCTGTATTTAGTGGTTCAGATTTTTTTTGATTGCTTTTGTTTTGGCTGCCATTCTTTATATATTTTTAACCGTAATAACCGCCCCCAGCAGCAGAAATGGCGCCAAAAATGGCAACAGTTTTAAGTTCAATATTCCATGAAGACTTTGGTGCTGTAGGCCTTGAATCACATGGAGTTTTTTAGCTGGCATTGAATCAACTTGTTCTGGCGTTGGCGGTGTTATGTTTTCATTATGAGTTATATTCTGTAACATTTAAATTTTTTTTGTCTGTTCCCTTGCTAATTTTCTTCCTGTTTAAAACGCCAGGATTTCTTTTTCATGGCCCCACCCGGTTCTGTTTTTCTTTCTGCTGATTTCTGGATGTTACTTCTCCACCGATTCAATGTTTCCCGATTCTGGGTTTTGTGATTTTCAGCTCGTTCATTTTGAAGGAACAAAATTATATGATTAAAAGTTATTAATCCATGTTAATGGCGATAACAAGTTCCAAATCTATAGTATAAATCACATCCTAGAGACTCTAATGACCTTGTTAAAAACTGGATCTTGCGTTAAAATCATACTTTAAATCTTGTTCAGAATCAAAAGGGGAGCAAATCTACTGACTAGTTTAGTGTACAAACCCAAGAACCGTTGCCCAACGCTTTTTACCATTCTCGACCCCAACTGCGCCTCATACCTGTTATGATACTTTAAAATGGGCTTGCGGCGACATCTGTTGAATCTGTTCTATGCTGAATTCCGTTCCGAGGAAATGTTTTGTTTTTCCATGCTGCCAAGAATACACCTCTCCTTTTTGGGCAAATAGCTTGTTCATAACTTGGTCATTCATAAGTTCAGGAAGGTTTAGGCTGCCTTGTAGCTGTAGTAGATCATCACTGTTCATGTTTTTTATTAATTATAATTATTTTATTTTATAAAAATGAGCACCGAAAAAAAAATGTTGCTAACCTTGTATACCATTTTGCTGTTAAATTTGGGGGTTTAAGTGTAGGATACTCAATGCTTGGTAAAAGCTTGTTAAGAATTAAACCAGCAGATCATGGCAAACTAGACTTTTAGGATTGAGCAAAGCTAATTGCTATCATTGCAGCTTCGTTTGCCCCGAAAGATTTTTTTAGTCAAGCAAGGAATAATTCCAGCGTATAAATATGTAAATAAAAAAACATTTTTATAAAAATGGCTCACTCGTAATGATGATAGGCGGCGCTGTGGTTAATGCGCTCGCTTTTTTAGCGGGAAATAATTACGCCAATTTTGTAAAACTGCGAGATTTAAGGCGAGAGAAAATACATAACAAAGCTTTGGAGCAACTAGTGCAGCACAAGATCGCTATGAAAAGCAAGAATTGAGCATTAGATTTATTAATAAAACACTGAAAAAACAGGGGGATGCAGCTTACACATTTAAAAAATGTTTTATCAAGCAATAAAACAATATTATCTTGTAACAGGCAAACCAATCGAAACATTTCCCCCACCAAAATTCAGTGACTTTTATCAACCATCAGAAAAACAAAAGATGCAAGAAATCGGTTTATTGTCTTTGGTATGACCGTTGTGTATTTTGTTGCGCATAATATTGGCTGAATAAAAAATGGAACAAAATCTATTATTCGCCAAAGGATATTGGAAGGGAATAACACAGTCAAAAAGCTAAGCCAAGCAGCTGGAGTCATGAACAAACAGCAAAGGAATGGTTATCTAAACAGCGATTTGGCAAATTATTTACCTGCGCCTAGACGAATACAGGACCACACTTTGTGAACACAATACCGAACGACACCCATCAAATGGACCTTCTAATTTACCCTCTGATAGGATTAGACGAAAAAGATTTAAGTACGCACTTAACAGTCATTGACATAGCTTCAAGATACAAAAATGCGGAACCATTAACACAAAAAAAGGCTTCTGCTGTTGCTGTGCCATACAACTGATATACAACGAGGTCCCTTTTAAATTATCCTCGCATGATTCAAGTCGATGATGGAAAAGAATTTTTAAAAGGGCCAAGTGAATCAATTATTGTTGAAACATAGAGTTACCATTAAAAGAGGCATTCCAGGAGTTCATAGATCACAGGCTTAGTCGAAAACTTAACAAACAGTTAGCTGAAAGACTTTTTTCCCACCAGTATCACAGAGAGCTTATTGGACAATTCTCGCACCCCAGAATGGGTTAGAAGATTGCCCTCAGTTTTGCGCGCAATGAATAATGAAGAATTAAAGGGTAAAAACCAGTACAAGCAATCAAAAGAAAAACAATAAATGTTGTGAAGGGGACGTCAGTTCATCCGGCAAACTATTACCATTTGGATTGAAAGTAAGGTACCTTTATTTACGGGGAAGCGAAGGGGACACTCGCATCGGGGAACTGATCCGTTTGGAGTGTTGATCCATAAAGAAATAAAAAGAATTTTAAAATGAATCCGCCCCTGTAATTTTTACGAGAAACTGACACAACAAACAACCAGTCCTCATAGATCTTTTGCGAAGGAAGAACTGCAATAATTCCGCCAGACACAGTTCCGCTTTAATTAATTTACGTAAACATATTTTGGTTTAAAATGGAAGGCCCGAAAGGAAGCGCAGAACGAAACAAGAATGGTAAAGGATAGGCCTTGAAAATGATACGGGGAAACATTTCATGGTGTAATGCTATTAAGGAAACATTTTCGGGGATTAATCATGCATTTCTAAATCATCCAGATCACCTACAACTTAAACCGCCAAATTGGGAAAAAGAATATCTTGAAATAATAAAAAAAATTCGAACGCATCAAGCAAACTATGAGAAAAGAATTAAATGAATTGGATGAAGCTATGATTGATCTATAACAAAAGTTGATGAAAATATAAACCCCCCTGTTTATGCGGTCCTCCAGTGCCCGATTGCATATGAAAACTCCGGATTAACAAACACCCGTTTTGTGTTTGTTCTATCTAACGACTTCTTTGTTACAACTGTTGTGTTGATCTCATGTAGATTAGATCGCAGTTTTACGTTGTCATGATGAAAAGTCTTATTGCCAAACAATGCTTCTTTGTAGTTGTCATGTGATATGTTTGACTGCACAACACTGCGGGATATTCCCTTTGCTTTCTTAATGATTTTCTCCTGGCTCGAAATACTGTACATTTTTGACCTTAAACCAACAAACTCCTTGATCACCTTTCCAGATAATTCATCCTTCATCTTTCCTAAAACCTTCTTATTAACGGATGAATGTAAAGGCGAATCTTTAGGGTAATCAGATGTTATCATACCATCCCGCATGCCCTTTAGCCGCTTCTTCGATTCCATGTCTTTATAGATGTCTTCAGTAGGGATATCTATAACAAAACTGTCTGTATCTGTGTAAAGTACTCTGGACTCAGGATACGAGGGCTTAAGTAGTCATAAAGAAACTCTAACATCAAAAGCTTTGATAATTCTAAAACAGTAAACCCAATAAATACAGGTTTGTCTAATTTGACTTTCTTTTTTTTTCATCATTATACCAAAAAGCTGATCATGAAATCTTCTGAAGTCCTGATAATTAGGTTTAGAAGTCAGCTTAATTGCTTCGTTCTCTCTGGTGATCCAATCTGACATCTTTGCGCTTGTGGGGATTCTCCATAGTCTTTCCAAAACAGCTGTTGTTCATCAGCTTGAAAAAGTCTTTTTCTGAAGCATCTGTGGATTTGGTTCTGAGATCAGTGTTCTTCATGATGTATGGTTTCATGAACTGTTCTTGATCATACAAGCAATTATGCGATGAACAGCTGTCAACTTCAAACCATGTCTTAAATAAAATTGTAGAAGTCTGTAATGACAGACATTTTTTTTTTTGCCTCGAAGATTAGGCACAAGTTTAGGTTGGTTCTCTTGGATCCATCTTTAGACTTTCTGCTGCTAATGGATAGTCATTATGCAGGTCATGGAGTTCATTAGGATATTCTAAGTCAACTTCTAGAATGAAACCACGCTGCTGATCAGGCGTTAAACTGCCCAACCACTTTAATGCTTTTGATATTATTCGGATCGCCGCCTGTGTACATTTTAAAGTTACGTAATGGAAGTGATTGCGCCATTTGCCCATCCATACAGATTGTTTGCATCTAAATACATGAGATAGTTAGCCTTTTACTTGGATCATAGTCGTCCAAGTATTTGTTGTTTGCTTTACAGTAATGATGCGACGCCATACTAATTCCTCCAGCAATCCGTTTTCAATCATCTGAATCATTGGTAGGTCAGACAATAAATCAATCTGTACTCCAGTAAACTTTAAGAAAGCATCCCAACTCAATCCCGGGCGCAGAATGTAATGCGCGGGATCCCCGGCTGTATGTTTCATGCAGGTTTTCTGTAATTTCAAAAATATCCGCCAACAAAACATACATCAGCCCTCAAAATATGGGAAACATGATAGTCTCCCATTTTTTTACAATCTAACTTCTGCCACGCATCTTGAAGCAGGTGGTAATCAGAATCACTGATGTCCTTTCCTCTGAAAAA
>CM031616.1:1435688-1460688 GCA_018398815.1 Conus ventricosus
TGTATGTTTGTTTGCGACTTTTTGAAAATTACAGAAAGACCTGTCAATGAAACATTACAGCCTGGATCCCCGCATTACATTCTGCGTCAGCGGCGGAATGAGTTGGATGCTTTCTTAAAGTTTACGATACAGATTGAATTTGTTGTCAGATTTACCAATGATTGCCGATGATTGAAAACGGGTTGCGTGGGAATTAGTATGGCGTACGCATAATACTGTAAAGTCAAACAACAAATACTTGGATACCATTAATGATCCAAAGTAAAAGTCAACTATCTTATGTATTTAGATGCAAACAATCAGTATGGATGGCAATTGGCGCCATCACTTCCATTACGCAACTTCAAGATGTACACAGGTACAATAATATTCAAAAGGCAATAAATGGTTAAACATTGTACCCGAGCACACGTGGCTTCCATTCTAGAAGTTAACTTAGAATATCCGCCATAACTCCATGACCTCCTAATGACTAACCATAGCACAGAAAGTCAAAATGGATCCAAGAAACCACCAAAACTTGTGCTAATCTTCGAGGCAAAAAATTAGTCTGCCATTACAGACATCTACATTTTATTTAAGACATGGGTTAGAAGTTAACAGCTGTTCATCGCATAATTGGGCTTTTAGCAAGAACATTTCATGCAACCATACATCATGAGAACCACTGATCTTAGAACTAAATCCACAGATGCTTCAGAAAAAGACTATTTCAAGCTAATGAACAACAGCTGTTCGGAAAGACATGAGAATCCGCACAAGCCGAAAGATGTCAATTAGTCAAACAAAGAGAACGAAGCAATTAAAGCTGACTTCAAAACCTAATTATCAGGACTTCTGAAAATTCATGATCACTTTTTGCATAATGATGACAAAAAAGAAAGTCAAATTAGACAAACCTGTTTTATTGGGTTTTACTGTTTTAGAATTATACAAAGCTTTTGATGGTTAGATTTCTTTAATACGTTTAAGCCCTCGTAGCCCTGATCAGAGGACTTACACCAATACAGAATAGTTTTGTTATAGATATCCATACTGAAGAACATCCTATAAAGACATGAAATGGAAGTTGCTAAAGGGCATGCAGATGTAGACACGTCCGATAATCCTAAGATTTGCCTTACATTCAATTACTAACAAAAGGTTTAGAAAGATGACGATAATATCTGGAAAAGTGATCAAGGAGAGTGGGGTTAAGGTCAAAATGTCCAGTATATCGACCAGAAGAAAATCATTAAGAAAGCCAAAAGGAATATCCCGCATGTTTGTGCAAATCAAACAATCACATGAACAACTACAAAGAAGCATTGTTGGCAATAAGACTTTTCCATCATGACAACTAAAAAATCGATCTATCTACATGAGAACAACACAACAGTTGTAACAAAGAAGTTCATTAGATAGAAAACAAAACACAAAACGGGTGTTGTTAATCCCAATTTCATATGCATGGGGCACTGAGAACCGTAAATTAATTAAAGCGAACCTGGTCTGGCGGAATTATCTGCAGTCTTCTTTCACTAAAGATCTTTGAGGGGCGGGCTTTTTGTTGTGCCAGTTTCTCGTAAATAATACACGGGCGGTTTCATTTTTACAATTCTTTTTATTTCATATGGACAACAACTCCCAAACTGGATCTGTTGCCCTGATGCGAGTGTCCCCTCTGCTCCCCGTAAATAAAGGTACCTTACTTTCAACCAAACGGTAATAGTTTGCTGGATGAAGACTCTCCTTCAGCAACATTTTATGTTTTTCTTTTGATTGCTTGACTGTTTTAGCCCTTTAAATCTTCATTATTCATTGCGCCAAAACTGAGGGCAACTCTAAACCATTCTGTGTTGCGAGAGTTGTCAATCAATCTCTCTGTGATACTGGTAAGAAAAAGTCTTTTCGCCTACCTGTTGTTTAAAGTTTTCACTAAAGCCTGTGATCTGTGAACTCCCTGAATTCCTCTTCTAATAGTAAATCTGTGTTTTAAACATAATTGATTCACTTGGCCTTTAAATTCTTTTCCATCATCAACTTGAATCATGCGAGGATAAGTTAGTGGCCCTCGTTGGTATATTCAGTTGTATAGCAGACAGCAACAGCAGAAGCACTCTTTTGTGTTAATGGCTCCGCATCTTTGTATCTTGAAGCCATGTCAATGACTGTGAGTGCGTACTTAAATCTTTTTCGTCTAATCCTATCAGAGGTAAATATAGAAGATCCATTTGATGGGTGTCGGTTTTGAGTTGTATTACAAAGTGTGGTCTCTGTATTCGTCTAGGGCAGGTAAATAAATTTGCCAAATTGCTTGTTTAGATAACCATTCCTTTGCTGTTTGTTCACTGACTCCTGCCGCTTGCTTAGCTTTTTAATTGCTGTGATGCCCTTCCAATATCCTTTGGGCGAATAATAGATTTTGTTCATTTTTTATTCAGCCAATATTATGTGCAACAAAATACACGACGGTCATACCAACGACAATAAACCCGATTTCTTGCATCTTTGTTTTTTTCTGATGGTTGATAAAAGTCACTGAATTTTGGTGGGGCAATGTCGGACCGGTTTGCCTGTTACTAGATAATATTGTTTTATTGCTTGATCAACATCTTTAAATGTGTAAGCTGCATGCCCCTGTCTTTTCAGTGTGTCATTAATAAAATCTAACTGCTCAAGTCTCTGCCTTTCATAGGCGTCTTGTGCAGCTGCTAGTTCCTCCATAGCTTTGTTATGTCTTTTTCTCTCGCCGTCATTCCCCAGTTTACTAAATGCAAATTACTGCCGCTAAAAGCAAGCGCATTCACCACAGCGCCGCTATCATTATTGCGAGTGAAGCCATTTTTTATAAATGTATTTTTTTCTTACATATTTATATTGTCTGGAATTATTCCTTGCTTAACTAGAAAATCTTTCGTGGCAACCGAAGCTGCAATGATAGCAATCAGCTTTGCTGAATCCTCAAAGTCTAGTTTGCCAAGATCTGCTGGTTTAATTTCTTAACAAGCTTTACCAAGCATTGAGTATCCTACACTTAGCCTCCAATAACAGCAGAATGGTATACAAGGTTAGCAAAGTTTTTTTCGTGCTCATTTTTATAAAAAAAATAATTATAATTATTAAAAAACATGAACAGTGATGATCTCCTACAGCTTACAAGGCGGCCTAAACCTTCCGATCTATGAATGAACCAAGTTGATGATCAACGCTATTATGCCACAAAAAGGAGAGGCTGTAATTCTTTGGCATCATGTGGGAAAACAAAACAGTTCCTCGGGAACTGAATTCAGCATTGAACAGATTCAACAAATGTCGCCAGACATTTTAAAGTAATCATAACAGGTATGAAGCGCAGCTGGGGTCGAAGATGGTACAAAGTGTCGGCAAACCGTGCTTAAGATGTAACTAAACTAGTCGTAATTTGCTCACCCATTATTCTGAATTCACGATCTTACTATGATTTAACGCAAGATCCGAGTTTAACAAAGTCATTAGAGTCCTCTAGCTGTGATTTATACTATAGATTTTGGGAACTTGTTATCGCCATTAATCTTGGGGATTTAATCAATTTATAATCATATAGATTTTATTTCCCTCAAAGAAACGATCTGAAAATTCCAGCAGAACCAGAAAACACTGAATCAGGGTGGAGAAAGTTAAATATTACTAGGATACCAGTGGAGACCATTAAAAAAATCCTGGCTGTTTAAGCAGAAAAAAAATTAGCAAGTGGAACAGAAACAAAAAAAAAAAATTATAAAAAATGTTACAGCATTATGGAACAATAACACAAGCCAGCGCCCAGAACAAGTTGATTCAATCCAGCTATAAAAACTCATTGATACAAGGGCACCCAACGTCTACATGGAATATTGAACTAAAACTGTTGCCATTTTTGCGCCCATGCTGCTGTTGGGGCAGATTATTATGGCTATAAAATATATACACAATGGCAACAGAAACGAAAGAAATTAAAACAACCTGAACCGTTAAATACAGAAAAAGACAACTGGCACGCCAAAACACCAATAACAAAGCATCATTTTGATCCATTTCAAATGGGAATAATATTTTAAATTTTGGGTTGTTTTTGAGATCATGGCTAATTATAAAATGATGAGTCTATAAATAAAGACCTGGAGTCCCTATAAAAGACATTCCATAGACCCAAATTTGTAAACAATGCGTTGCTTCGGATGTAAAACCTTCTTAAAATCTATGCAGAAAACGCTGAGCAAGACATACTCAACGATGACGCGTTTTGAGGTGTGTTTGTACGAAGTAGACATTCACTATTATGATAAAAAACATAGATTGTAGTTTTTGATAATATAAAGATAACTTAATAAGAATTGATTGTACTTAAAGGATAACTTAATCAAGAACTTTATTAAGAACTTGAGCTTAACTGTATGGTATTATATGTAGCAAGAACTTAATTAGAAATTGAAGTAACTTAATTAAAAACTGGGTAACTTAATAAAAAACTTTATTAAGAACTTTGGTGACTTGGGGGTGGGGTGTGTTGGTGTACACAGACTTATTATTTGTCATGTGGTAACACCACTTAGTGCAGACAGGCTTGCGTTTTTTGTGAAGGCATTGCTCTTTGTTGCAATTCAGTAGCAGCCGCCAAGTGCAACAAAAAAAGTTTATACCACAGCCCCTTCCTCTTTTTTCATCCTGCTTGGACTGGCATTGGCAGAGTTACTCAGTGTTTTTTAAGTAAAATACTGCTTAAGCAGAGCTAAAAAGGCAGCCTAAAAGTTTTGTAACAGGGCGTAGACAGCAAAGCGACAAAAGCACAGCATCGGATCTCACTGCTGATAACCTTTGAACCGCTCTGTGAAGCGCTAAAGAAACGGCTTGCCACTGTGACCTTGTTTGACCGCTCAGGTGAAGCGCTAAAGAAACGGCTGCCACTTGACCTTTGACCGCTCAGGGTGAAGCGCTGAGAAACGGCTTTGCCACTGTGACCTTGACCGCTCAGGGTGAAGCGCGGGTTCTCTCTCACTGCTGGCGGACTTTGAGAGGAGTGTTTTGAAGTTGAATAGGGTTCTTGTACAGAGTAGTCCCAATAATTTCTAATGCTCCTCACTGCTTGAAAACATCAAATACAAATCCTTCTCATAGAGTAGACTTCTGGTGAAAGAAAGACCAACTGTAGAATACCTTTTAGCATATGGATTCAACAACGACAATCCTCTATAGTTTGCGAGAAATGTGAAGGGGATATCCTACTTCAGCTCTTCAAAACCACTCATCCCATTTTTGAGTATGCCTCCACTGTCTTTTTCCTTGTGAAAAGAATGAAGTTTCTGTTTCTAAAAAGCCAACCATATTGGCAAGTTAAAACACATGGTGGTAGCTTCCTGCCTTTGAACTGTCTATACCCCTCCTTCAGTTTTATCAATAGCAACAGCAACAGACGTTAATTTCCTCTGCCCCAAAAAAACGAAAACTTCTTTCCTAACTGAAATTCCCACATCAACCTCTTTTGTTTTCAAGAGATTGGTGGAGTTCTTCTGGTGTCATCTTTTGTTTTTGCTTGCTCCCATACAAAAACAATAGCGTTCTTTTGGAGGTCTAGGAAGCAGGTATTTTCTTACTTGATGATGGGCCTGCCGCACATCAACTCATCCAAAGCACTAAGAAATTGTGCATGGTACTCAACATCTCGTCAGTATTGTCACTTAGAAATCGCACCCGTCTTTGTTCGGGCCAGATTCAAAATATTATATAAACAAAACCGCCCTGCACAAAAAAACCCGGTAAATATCTTTCTCACTACACCACACAGTCACTTCACAGGTCTTGCTGACGTGCAGCCGCAAAGTGCATTTGTTGTCGCAGTTGTAAGCAAGCCTTTACAAACACCCTTTTCACTGAAAAGACACCGCGTCTTTCTGCCACACGTATAAACTGGCTGTTTCTTTGTCAACAATATTGGTCTTCAACTAGCCAACAAACCTGTTTTAGATACACAATTCCTGTCTTCAGTAAACCGATATTAAATAACACACCCGCCGCACAGCAAACCGTCCTGCTCGTCTAACTGCCAAGCGAAAGATGTGTGGGTTACCTAGTCATGTGAGCGCGCCGAAGCATACGCTTAACACGATGATATGGCGCGCTGAGGAACAGCGCCCCACGCGGGATGTTGCGAACGTTCTAGAAAGAAAGCTGATGTAAGGGGTGGAGAGGAGGAGGAAAGGGGTGGAGGAGTAGCGGTAGTATTGATTTTTTAGCTGTGTGGAGTGTGTGTGTTTTCTCTGTGTGTGCAAGGTGTCCGTGTTAGTTTGCGTGGTGGTGTGTGTGAGAAAATAAAGTATGGAGAAAAAGAGAGAGAAAGAAAGTGCTGTGTGTGAGTGTCGTGTTTAGTGTTGTGTGTGTGTGTGGGTCTGTGTGCCCGCCTCTCTGTCTGTCTGTTCCTGTTCTTCTCTGTCTGTCTGTCTGTCGGTCTGTTCTGAGGCTACTTAACTTTGTTCAGGCCTCCTCCCCACGCGGCAATGAACAGACCGCGAAGTAATCGGATAGCCTGTGCACCCACCGTGTATATGGCGCTTTCAAACACACAATGCTTGTCCCCCTGCTTACTCTATGGGAAGTGTTCATCCTGGCTACATTCCCACGCTACTCCCTGAAAACCTTAGTAAAATTATATTAAAAACGGATAATCCTGCACAGTATGTTTGTTTGTAGATAATCGTAATTTTTTGTTATTGACTCTTACTTTCCAGAAACATAATATCGCTTGCGTGTGGTGTGTGTGTGTCTGCCCGCCTCTCTGACTGTCTGTCTGTCTCACTCTCTGTCTCTCTCTTCTCTGTCTGTCTGTCTGTCTGCCGGTGATTCTCCTCTCTCTCTTCCGCCACAGGAAAAGGCGGCTTTGGGCCCACTTTCGCCCAAAAACTCGGTGGTTGAGCAAGTGGGGTTGAACAGACATTTATCTTTTTCTCTCATGTCTTTGTTTTTGTATTTACGGTGAACATCCTCATTTTCCTCCACACTGCTTATGTCTGTATGTTGAAATTATTTGGTATGTGTTTCTTTTTTCTTAATTAAGATTCTGGCTGTTCCATTATTACCTTTAACAGAACAGATCCAGAAAAAAACAAGAAAAACATGGGAAGTTACCGCCTGTCTTTCCATTGCAAACAATAAGACATGTTCTCAGTTCACAGGTCAGACAAACAGATCTAGCTAGATTGTCAAACATTTGATTTGAAGCTCACGCCAAAATAACGATCGGGATATTGACTGCATTACAGGCGAATCGTTTCACATTCACTTTTGTCTTTTTTCATTGTCTCCCCTTTGATTGGACTATTAGGCAGACTGATCGGGGAACCGTGCTCTGGGTGTGCCCACCCGCGTATGGGCACCGGGACAACGGCGGGGTCACTGTCGCTGAGCGCAACCTCTAACAGGATCATCTTCCTTGTAAAATTGTCAAATTATCATCTGTTCAGCATTGACATTTTTTTTTCTCTTTCACACGACTTGTGTAGAATGCACACGCACTCCCACAGGCTTGCATTCACAAGCAAGCACACACATGAATACACATAAACGCAGACTGGCAGAGTGACAGACAGACAGACAGACAGATACACACACACACACACACACACCAAAACACACACACACACACACACACACACACACACACACACACACACACACACACACACACACACACACACACACACACACACACACAGAGTAGGCAAGTGTAAATGCCCGGTAGTGTATGTGTGTGTGTGTGTGTGTGTGTGTGTGTGTGTGTGTGTGTGTGTGTGTGTGTGTGTGTGTGTGTGTGTGTGGTGAGGGGATAGAGGCTGTTTGAACTTGCAGTGACTCACTGACTCGTGTAAAAATGTTCCTGAAGGAGCTGCGGTCAGTACTGCACCTATCTGCCTCTGTTGGGTCAGGGACATTGAACTCAGCATTGTTTTAACCACACACTGTGAACCACAGAGTGTTGAGTCAGGGACATTGACCTCAGCATTGTTTTAACCACACACTGTGAACCACAGAGTGTTGAACTAGGGACATTGACCTCAGCATTGTTTTAACCACAAACTGTGAACCACAGAGTGTTGAATCAGGGACATTCACCTCAGCATTTTTTTCAGCCACAAACTGCGAATCACAGAGTAAATCCAAGCCGTTTCAACCGGAAGGGGAAGTGACATTCCAGACTGAAAACAAGAAAAGAAGACAGAGAGAAAGAGAGAGAATGAGTTTGAGCAAGGATTGAGAGGAGAATGAAGGAAAGAACAAAATAAGAGAAGACAGAGAGAAAGAGAGAGAATGAGTTTGAGTAAGGATTGAGAGGAGAATGAAGGAAAGAACAAAATAAGAGAAGACAGAGAAAAGAGAGAGAATGAGTTTGAGTAAGGATTGAGAGGAGAATGAAGGAAGAACAAAACGCAGTTTTAACAGAGTTGAGCGCCACTTTGAAACAGCAAGGACAGCTGAGGTTAGGACGGTTTGAGGCTCAGTGATGAGGTTAGGACGGTTTAAGGCTCAGTGATGAGGTTTTGGACGGTTTGAGGCTCAGTGATGAGGTTAGGACGGTTTTGAGGCTCAGTGATGAGGTTAGGACGGTTTAAGGCTCAGTGATGAGGTTAGGACGGTTTGAGGCTCAGTGATGAGGTTAGGACGGTTTGAGGCTCAGTGATGAGGTTAGGACGGTTTGAGGCTCAGTGATGAGGTTAGGACGGTTTGAGGCTCAGTGATGAGGTTAGGACGGTTTGAGGCTCAGTGATGAGGTTAGGAAGGTTTGAGGCTCAGTGATGAGGTTAGGACGGTTTGAGGCTCAGTGATGACATGTTCAAGAACTGAATGACAACTGTGGAGGGGACCATGCAGTGTGTTTTGATGTGGCTTGAAAGGCGTGGAGGGGACCATGCAGTGTGTTTTGATGTGGCTTGAAAGGCGTGGAGGGGACCATGCAGTGTGTTTTGATGTGGCTTGAAAGGGTGGAGGGGACCATGCAGTGTGTTTTGATGTGGCTTGAAAGGCGTGGAGGGACAATGCTGGTATTGTGATGTGGCTTGAAAGGCGTGGAGGGGACCATGCAGTGTGTTTTGATGTGGCTTGAAAGGCGGGAGGGGACAATGCTGGGTATTGTGATGTGGCTTGAAAGGCGTGGAGGGGACCATGCAGTGTGTTTTGATGTGGCTTGAAAAAGGCGTGGAGGGGACCATGCAGTGTGTTTTGATGTGGCTTGAAAGGCGTGGAGGGGACAATGCTGGGTATTGTGATGTGGTTGAAGGCGTGGAGGGTACCATGCAGTGTGTTTTGATGTGGCTTGAAAGGCGTGGAGGGGACCATGCAGTGTGTTTTGATGTGGCTTGAAAGGCGTTGAGGGGACAATGCTGGGTATTGTGATGTGGGTTTAAAGCGTGGAGGGGACCATGCAGGTGTGTTTTGATGTGGCTTGAAAGGCGTGGAGGGGACAATGCTGGGTATTGTGATGTGGTTGAAAGCGTGGAGGGGACCATGCAGTGTGTTTTGATGTGGCTTGAAAGGGTGGAGGGGACCATGCAGTGTGTTTTGATTTTGGCTTGAAAGGCGTGGAGGGACAATGCTGGGTATTGTGATGTTTGGTTGAAAGGCGTGGAGGGGACCATGCAGTGTGTTTGATTGGCCCTTTAAAGGCGTGGAGGGGACAATGCTGGTATTGTGATGTGGTTGAAAGGCGTGGGAGGGACCATGCAGTGTGTTTTGATGTGGCTTGAAAGGCGTGGAGGGGACCATGCAGTGTGTTTTGATGTGGCTTGAAGGCGTGGAGGGGACCATGCAGTGTGTTTTGATGTGGCTTGAAAGGCGTGGAGGGGACCATGCAGTGTGTTTTGATGTGGCTTGAAAGGCGTGGAGGGGACCATGCAGTGTGTTTTGATGTGGCTTGAAAGGGGTGGAGGGGACCATGCAGTGTGTTTTGATGTGGGTTGAAAGGCGTGGAGGGGACCATGCAGTGTGTTTTGATGTGGCTTGAAAGGCGTGGAGGGGACCATGCAGTGTGTTTTGATGTGGCTTGAAAGGCGTGGAGGGGACAATGCAGTGTGTTTTGATGTGGCTTGAAAGGCGTGGAGGGACAATGCTGGGTATTGTGATGTGGCTTGAAAGGCGTGGGAGGGACAATGCTGGGTATTGTGATGTGGCTTGAAAGGCGTGGAGGGGGACCATGCAAGTGTTTTGATGTGGCTTGAAAGGCGTGGAGGGGACCATGCAGTGTGTTTTTATGTGGCTTGAAAAGGGGTGAGGGGACAATGTGGGTATTGTGATGTGGTTGAAAGGCGCGGAGGGGACCATGCAGTGTGTTTTGATGTGGCTTGAAAGGCGTGGAGGGACCATGCAGTGTGTTTTGATGTGGCTTGAAAGGCGTGGAGGGGACATGCAGTGTGTTTTGATGTGGCTTGAAAGGCGTGGAGGGACAATGCTGGGTATTGTGATGTGGTTGAAAGGCGTGGAGGGGACAATGCTGGGTATTATGATGTGTTGAAAGGCGCGGAGGGGGCCATGCAGTGTGTTTTGATGTGGCTTGAAAGGCGTGGAGGGGACCATGCAGTGTGTTTTGATGTGGCTTGAAAGGCGTGGGAGGGGACCATGCAGTGTGGTTTGATGTGGCTTGAAAGGCGTGGAGGGGACAATGCAGTGTGTTTTGATGTGGTTGAAAGGCGTGGAGGGGACCATGCAGTGTGTTTTGATGTGGCTTGAAAGGCGTGGAGGGGACATGCAGTGTGTTTTGATGTGGCTTGAAAGGCGTGGAGGGGACCATGCAGTGTGTTTTAATGTAGCTTGAAAGGCGTGGAGGGGACCATGCAGTGTGTTTTGATGTGGCTTGAAAGGCGTGGAGGGGACCATCCAGTGTGTTTTGATGTGGCTTGAAAGGCGTGGGGGGACCATGCAGTGTGTTTTGAAAGTGGCTTGAAAGAAGTGGAGGGGGCATGCAGTGTGTTTTGATGTGGCTTGAAAGGGTGGAGGGGACCCTGCAGTGTGTTTTGATGTGGCTTGAAAGGCGTGGAGGGGACCATGCAGTGGGTTTTGATGTGGCTTGAAGGCGTGGAGGGGACCATGCAGTGTGTTTTGATGTGGCTTGAAAGGCGTGGAGGGGACCATGCAGTGTGTTTTGATGTGGCTTGAAAGGCGTGGAGGGGACCCTGCAGTGTGTTTTGATGTGGTTTGAAAGGGGTGGAGGGGACCATGCAGTGTGTTTTGATGTGGCTTGACAGGCAGTGGAGGGGACCATGCAGTGTGTTTTGATGTGGCTTGAAAGGCGTGGACGGGACCATGCAGTGTGTTTTGATGTGGCTTGAAAGGCGTGGAGGGGGCCATGCAGTGGGGTTTTGATGTGGCTTGAAAGGCGTGGAGGGACCATGCAGTGTGTTTTGATGTGGCTTGAAAGGCGTGGAGGGGACCATGCAGTGTGTTTTGATGTGGCTTGAAAGGCGTGGGGGGGACAATGCAGTGTGTTTTGATGTGGCTTGAAAGGCGTGGAGGAGACAATGCTGGGTATTGTGATGTGGCTTGAAAGGCGTGGAGGGGACAATGCTGGGTATTGTGATGTGGCTTGAAAGGCGTGGAGGGGACCATGCAGAGTGTTTTGATGTGGCTTGAAAGGCGTGGAGGGGACCATGCAGTGTGTTTTGATGTGGCTTGAAAGGCGTGGAGGGGACATGCGGGTATTGTGATGTGGCTGAAAGGCGTGGAGGGGACCATGCAGTGTGTTTTGATGTGGCTTGAAAGGCGTGGAGGGGACCATGCAGTGTGTTTTGATGTGGCTTGAAAGGCGTGGAGGGGACAATGCTGGGTATTGTGATGTGGTTGAAAGGCGTGGAGGGGACAAAGTGGGTATTGTGATGTGGTTGAAAGGCGCGGAGGTGACCATGCAGTGTGTTTTGATGTGGCTTGAAAGGCGTGGAGGGGACCATGCAGTGTGTTTTGATGTGGCTTGAAAGGCGTGAAGGGGACCATGCAGTGTGTTTTGATGTGGCTTGAAAGGCGTGGAGGGGACCATGCAGTGTGTTTTGATGTGGCTTGAAAGGCTGGAGGGGACCATGCAGGTGTTTTGATGTGGCTTGAAAGGCGTGGAGGGGACTATGCAGTGGTTTTGATGTGGCCGGCTTGAAAGGCGTGGAGGGGACCATGCAGTGTGTTTTGATGTGGCTTGAAAGGCGTGGAGGGGACCATGCAGTGTGTTTTGATGTGGTTGGAAGGCGTGGAGGGGACCATGCAGTGTGTTTTGATGTGGCTTGAAAGGCGTGGAGGGACCATGCAGTGTGTTTTGATGTGGCTTGAAAGGCGTGGAGGGGACAATGCTTGGTATTGTGATGTGGTTGAAAGGCGTGGAGGGGACAATGCTGGGTATTGTGATGTGGTTGAAAGGCGCGGAGGGGACCATGCAGTGTGTTTTGATGTGGTTTGAAAGGCGTGGATGGGACCTGCAGTGTGTTTTGATGTGGCTTGAAAGGCGTGGAGGGGACCATGCAGTGTGTTTTGATGTGGCTTGAAAGGCGTGGAGGGGACCATGCAGTGTGTTTTGATGTGGCTTGAAAGGCGTGGAGGGGACCATGCAGTGTGTTTTGATGTGGCTTGAAAGGCGTGGAGGGGACAATGCAGTGTGTTTTGATGTGGCTTGAAAGGCGTGGAGGGATAATGCTGGGTATTGTGATGTGGTTGAAAGGCGCGGAGGGGACAATGCTGGGTATTGTGATGTGGTTGATAGGCGTGGAGGGGACCATGCAGTGTGTTTTGATGTGGCTTGAAAGGCGTGGAGGGGACAATGCTGGGTATTGTGATGTGGTTGAAAGGCTTGGGGGGGGGGGGGGGCAATGCTGGGTATTGTGATGTGGTTGAAAGGCGTGGAGGGGACAATGCTGGGTATTGTGATGTGGTTGAAAGGCGCGGAGGGGACAATGCTGGGTATTGTGATGTGGGTTTAAAGGCGTGGATTGGGGCCATGCAGTGTGTTTTGATGTGGCTTGAAAGGCGTGGAGGGGACCATGCAGTGTGTTTTGATGTGGCTTGAAAGGCGTGGAGGGGACAATGCTGGGTATTGTGATGTGGTTGAAAGGCGTGGAGGGGACAAAGCTGGTATTGTGATGTGGTTGAAAGGCGCGGAGGTGACCCTGCAGTGTGTTTTGATGTGGCTTGAAAGGCGTGGAGGGGACCATGCAGTGTGTTTTGATGTGGCTTGAAAGGCGTGGAGGGGACATGCAGTGTGTTTGATGTGGCTTGAAAGGCGTGGAGGGACCATGCATGTGTTTTGATGTGCTTGAAAGGCGTGGAGGGGACCATGCAGGTGTTTTGATGTGGCTTGAAAGGCGTGGAGGGATATGCAGTGTGTTTTGATGTGGCGGCTTGAAAGGCGTGGAGGGGACATGCAGTGTGTTTTGATGTGGCTTGAAAGGCGTGGAGGGGACCATGCAGTGTTTTGATGTGGTTGAAAGGCGTGGGGGACGATGCAGTGTGTTTTGATGTGGCTTGAAAGGCGTGGGGGACCATGCAGTGTGTTTTGATGTGGCTTGAAAGGCGTGGAGGGGACAATGCTGGTTATTGTGATGTGGTTGAAAGGCGTGGAGGGGACAATGCTGGTATTGTGATGTGGTTGAAAGGCGCGGAGGGGACCATGCAGTGTGTTTTGATGTGGCTGAAAGGCGTGGAGGGGACATGCAGTGTGTTTTGATGTGGCTTGAAAGGCGTGGAGGGGACCATGCAGTGTGTTTTGATGTGTTTAAGGCGTGGAGGGACCATGCAGTGTGTTTTGATGTGGCTTGAAAGGCGTGGAGGGGACAATGCAGTGTGTTTTGATGTGGCTTGAAAGGCGTGGAGGGGACATGCTGGGTATTGTGATGTGGCTTGTAAGGCGTGGTGAGGGGACCATGGCAGTGTGTTTTGATGTTTGGCTTGACAAAGGCGGGGAAGGGGACAATGCAGGGTATGTGATGTGGCTTGAAAGGCGGGAAGGGGGACCATGCTGTGTGTTTTGATTTGGCTTGAAAGGCGTGGAGGGGGACCCATGCCCAGTGTGTTTTGATGTGGTTGAAAAGGGCGTGAGGGGACCAATGCTGGGTATTGTGATGTGGTTGAAAGGCGTGGAGGGTACCATGCGTGTGTTTTGATTGTGCTTGCACGGCCGTGGAGGGGTCCTTGCAGTGTGTTTATGATGTGGACGTGAAAGGGTGGAAGAGGGACAATGCTTGGTATTGTGATGTGGTTTTTTTTTGAAAAAGGGCCGTGGTGGGGACCATGCAGTGTGTTTTGATGTGGCTTGAAAGGCGTGGAGGGGACAATGCTGGGTATTGTGATGTGGTGAAAGGCGTGGAGGGGGTACCATGCGTGATGTTTTGATGTGGCTTTGAAAGGCGTGGCGGGGACCAATGCATTGTGTTTTTGAATGTGGCTTGAAAGGGTGGACGGGGACAAATGCTGGGTATTGTGATGTGGTTGAAAGCGTGGAGGGGACCACAGGCAGTGTGGTTTGCTGGGCTTGAAAGGCGTGGAGGGGGACAATGCTGGGTATTGTGAGGTGGTTGAAAGGCGTGGAGGGGACCATGCAGTGTGTTTTGACTTGTGGCTTGAACGGCTGGAGGGGACCATGCCAAGTATGTGTTTGATGTGGCTGTGAAAATGCGTGGAGGGGGACCTATGGCAGAGTGTTTTGATGTGGCTTGGAAGGCGTGGAGGGGGACCTGGCTGTGTGTTTTGATGTGGCTTGAAAGGCGTGGAGGGGGACATGCAGTGTGTTTTGATGTGGCTTGAAAGGCGTGGAGGGGGGGACCATGCAGTGTGTTTTGATGTGGCTTGAAACGGCGTGGAGGGGGACATGCAGTGTGTTTTTGATGTTGGCTTGAAAGGCGTGGAGGGGACCATGCAGTATGTGTTTTGATGTGGTTGAACAGCGTGAGGGAGACAATGCAGAGTGTTTTGATGTGGCTTGAAAGGCGCGGAGGGGACAATGCTGGGTATTGTGCGTGGTTGAAAGGCGTGGGAGGGGACAATGCGGGGTATTGTGATGTGGCTTGAAAGGCGACGGAGGTGACCATGCAGCGTGTTTTGATGTGGCTTGAAAGGCGTGGAGGGGGACCAGGCAGTGGTGTTTTTTTATGTGGTTGGAAAGGCGTGGAGGGACAATGCTGGGTATTGTGATTCGTGGTTGAAAGGCGCGGAGGGGACATGCAGGTGTTTTTGATGTGGTTGAAAGGCGTGTAGGGGACCATGCCGTGTGTTTTGATGTGGCTTGAAGGCGTGGAGGGGACATGCAGTGTGTTTTGATGTGGCTTGGAAAGGCGTGGCGGGGACATTGCTGGGTATTGTGATGTGGTTGTTGAAAGGCGTGGATGGGACAATTGCTGGGTATTTGATGTGGGTTGAAAGGCGCGGAGGGGACCATGCAGTGTGTTTTGATGTGGCTTGAAAGGGCCGTGGAGGGGACCATGCAGTGTGTTTTGATGTGGCATGAAATGGTGGAGGGGGGGGACCATGAGTGTGGTTGATGTGGCTTTGAAAGGCACGCAGCCTTGGAGGGGACATGCAGTTGTCGGTGTGTTTTGATGTGGTTGAAAGGCGTGGAGGGACCCTGGCAGTGTGTTTTGCTGTGGCTTGAAAGGCGTGGAGGGACCATGCAGTGTGTTTAGATGTGGTGGAAAAGGCGTGGAGGGGGACCATGCATGTGTGTTTTAATGTAGCTTGAAAGGCGTGGAGGGGACCATGCAGTGTGTTTTGATGTGGCTTGAAAGGCGTGGAGGGGCACATCCGTGTGTTTTGATGTGGCTTGATAGGCGTGGAGGGGAACATGCCTGTGTTTTGATGTAGGCTTGTTGAAAGAAGTGGAGGGGACCATGCAGTGTGTTTTGAGGTGGCTTGAAGGCGTGGAGGGGACCATGCAGTGTGTGTTTGATGTGGCTTGAGAGGCGTGGAGAGGACATGCAGTGGGTTTTGATGTGGCTTGAAAGGCGTGGAGGGGACCATGCAGTGTGTTTTTGATGTGGCTTGAAAGGCGTGGAGGGGACCATGCAGTGAGTTTTGATGTGGTTGAAAGCGTGGACGGGGACCATTGCAGTGTGTTGCGTTTTGATTGTGGTTTGAAAGGCGTGGATGGGGGACCATGCAGATGTGTTTTGATGTGGCTGGACCGGCGTGGAGGGGACATGCAGTTGTTTTGATGTGCTTTGAAAGGCGTGGCCGGGGCCCATGCCGTGTGTTTTGATGTGGCTTGCAAACGGCGTGGGAGGGGTCCATTGCAGTGTGTTTTGTGTGGCTTGAAGGCGTGGAGGCGACCATGCAGTGGTTTTGATGTGGCCTCTGATAGGCGTGGGACGGGACCATGCAGTGTGTTTGGATGTGGCTTGAAAGCGTGGGAGGGGACAATAGCAGGTGTTTTGATGTGGCTGAAGGCGTGGAGGAGACAATGCTGGGTATTGTGATGTGGCTTGAAAGGCCGAGGGAGGGGACAATGCTGGGTATTGTGATGCTGGCTTGAAAGGCGTTGGAGGGGACGGGGAACATGCAGAGTGTTTTGTGTCGCTTGAAAGGCGTGGAGGGGGACCATGCAGTGTGTTTTGAAGTGGCTTGAAAGGCGTGGAGGGGACAATGCTGGGTATTGTGATGTGCTGAAAGGCGTGGGAGTGGGACCATATGCAGTGTGTTTTGATGTGCTTGAAAAGGCGTGAGGGGACATGCAGTGTGTTTTGATTGTTGGCTTGAAAGGCGTGGAGGGACAATGCTGGGAATTGTGATGTGGTTTGAAAAGGCGTGGAGGGGACAAAGCTGGGTATTGTGAGTGGCTTGTGAAAGTCGCGGAGTGTGACCATGCAGTGTGATTTGATGTGGGGCTCTTGAAAAGGCGTGGAGGGACCATGCAGTGTGTTTTGGAAGTGCTTGAAAGGCGTGTAGGGGACAGGCAGTGTTTTGATGTGCTTGAAAGCGTGGAGGGGGACCAATGCAGTGTGTTTTGATGTGGCTTGTATGGCGGGGAGGGGACCATGCAGGGTTGTTTTGATGTGGCTTGGAATGAAAGGCGTCGTGGAGGGAACTATGCAGTGTGTTGTTGATGTTGGCCGGCTTGGAAAGGCGTGGAGGGGAGGGACCAGCAGTGTGTTTTGATGTGGCTTTTGAAAGCGTGGAGGGGACCATGCCGAGTGTTTTGATGTGGTTGGAAGGCGTGGAGGGGACCATGCAGTGTGTTTTGATGTGGCTTGAAAGGGTGGCGTGGAGGAGGACCATGCAGTGTGTTTTGAATGGGGTTGAAAGGCGTGGAGGGGACAATTGCTTGGTATTGTGACTGGGGTTTTGAAAGGCGTGGAGGGGACAATGCAGGGTATTGTGATGTGGTTGAAAGGCGCGGAGTGGACATGCAGTGTGTTTTGATGTGGTTTGAACGGCGTGGATGGGGACATGCAGCTGTGTTTTGATGTGGCTTGAAAGGGTGGGCGGGGACCATGCCGTGTGTTTGATGGGCTTGAACGGCGTGGAGGGGACCATGCAGTGTTTTTTGATGTGGCTTGGGTAAGGCGTGGCGGGGACATGCAAGTGTGTTGTGATGTGGCTTGAAAGGCGTGGAGGGGACAATGCAGTGTGTTTTGATGTGGCTTGACACGGCTGTGGAGGGGATAATGGCTGGGTATTAGTGTTGGGGTGAAAGGCGCGGAGGGGGACAGACAATGCTGGGTATTGTGATGTGGTTGATGGCGTGGAGGGGACCATGCAGTGTGTTTTGATTGTGGGCTTGAATTGCGTGGAGGGGACAATGCTGGGTTATGTGATGTGGTTGAAAGGCTTTGGGGGGGGGGGGGGGCAAGCTGGGTATTGTGATGTGGTTGAAGGCGTGAGGGGACCAATGCTGGGTATTGTGATGTGGTTGAAAGGCGCGGACGGGGACATGCTGGGTATTGTGATGTGGTTGAAAGGGTGGCTAGGACCCTTGCACAGTGGTGGTTGGTTGTGGCTTGACAGGCGTGGACGTGGAGGGGGACCATGCAGTGGGTTTTGATGTGGCTTGAGGCCGTGGAGGGGACAATGCTGGTATTTGTTGATGTGGTTGAAGGGTGGAGGGGCCAAAGATGGGTATGGTGATGTGGTTGAAAGGCGCGGAGGTGACATGCAGTGTGTTTTGATGTTGGCTTGAAGGGCGTGGAGGGCGACCATGCAGTGTGTTTTGCAGTGGCTAGACAAGGGTGGAGGGGACATGCAGTGTGTTTTGATTGTGGCTTGAAGGCGTGGACGGGGGACCATGCAGTGTGTTTGATGTGGCTTGTGAAAGCGTGGAGGGGGACCATGCAGTGGGTTTTGATGTGCTTGAAAGGCGTGGCGGGGACTTATGCAGTGTGTTTTGATGTGGCCGGCTTGAAAGGCGGTGGTGGGGACCATGCAGTGTGTTTTGTTGCTGGCTTGAAAGGCGTGGAGGGGACCTTGCAGTGTGTTTTGATGTGGTTGAAAGGGTGGGGAGGGGGACGATGCAGTGTGTTTTGATGTGGCTTGTGACATGGCGTGGAGGGTGGAGGGGACCATGCAGTGTTTTTGAATGTGGCTGGTAAGGCGTGGCGGGGACATTGCTGGGTATTGTGCTGGGTTTGAAAGGGTGGACGGGGACCAATGCTGTGTATGTGATGTGGTTGATTGAAAAGGCGCGGAGGGGCCATGCGTGTGTTGGTGATGGTGGCTTGAAAGGCTTGGAGGTGGACCAGTGCAGAGTGTTTTGTGTGGCTTGAAAGGCGTGGAGGGGACCATGCAGAGTGTTTTGATGTGGCTTGAAAGGCGTGGAGGGGACCATGCAGTGTGTTTTGATGTGGCTTGAAAGGGTGGGAGGGGGTGCAATGCAGTGTGTTTTGATGTGGCGAAAGGCGTGGAAGGGGATAATGCTGGGTATTGTGAAGTGGTTGAAAGGCGCGGAGGGAGATGCTGGTATTGTGCTGTGGTTGAATTGCGTGGAGGGGACATGCATCTAGTGGTTTTGATGTGGCTTGAAAAGGTCGTGGAGGGGGACATGCTGGGTATTGTGATGTGGTTGCAAGGCGCGTGGGGAGGGGGGGGGGGGGGGGTGGGGGGGCAATAAAGTGGGTAATGTGATGTGGTTGAAAGGCGTGGGAGGGGACAATGTGGGTATTTGTGATGTGGCGTTGAAATGCGCGGAGGGGGGACCATTGCGGGTAATGTGATGTCGTTGAAAGCGTGGACGGGGGACCGTTGCAGGTGTGTTTTGATGTGGCTTGAAAGGCGTGGAGGGGACAATGCTCGGTATTGTGATGTGGTTGAAAGGCGTGGAGGGGGGTCAATGCGGGTATTGTGATGTGGTTTGGAAAGGCGTGGAGGGAACAAATGCTGTGTATTGTGATGTGGTTGAAAAGGCGTGGAGGGGACATGCTGGGAATTGTGATGTGGTTGAAAGGCGTGGAGGGGACCATGCAGTGTGTTTTGATGTGGCTTGAAAGGCCGTGGAGGGGGGGTGGGAAACCATATTCGAGGGTAATTGTGATGTGGCTGAAAGTCGTGGAGGGGGACAAATGCTGGGTATTGTGATGTGGTTGAAAGGCGTGGAGGGGGAACCATCTACAATGCTGGGTATTGTGATGTGGTTGAAAGGCGTGGAGGGGCATTGCTGGTATTGTGATGTGGTGTGAAAGCGTGGAGGGGGACCAATGTGGGTTATTGTGATGTGGTTGGATGAAAGGCGTGGAGGGGACAATGCTGGTATTGTGATAGTGGTTGTAAGGCGGGAGTGGGACAATGCTGGGTATTGTGATGAGGCCTGAAGGCGGTGGGAGAGGACCTGAAGCAGCGCTGTGAAAAGTTGCATGACAGGGACCCAACGGTAAGGTAATGGGTTTGAAGATCGATGCAAACACTTGTTGAGTTCTTTTCTTGTCACGTTCTGTTTTGGTTGAATGTCGCACACGCGCGCGCATGTGTGTGTGTGTGTGTGTTGTGTGTGTGTGTGTTTTGGGTGGTTGTGTGCTTGTATTGTGTGTGTTGTGTGTGGTATGTCCATTCGGAAATGTGTTGAATCTATGTTGTCACCTGTTTTGGTCGTACATATGTGCTGTGTGTGTGTTAGTGTGTGCGGTGTTGTGTGTGTGTGTGTGTGTTGTGTGTGTGTGTGAGTGTGTGTGTGTGGTGTGTGTGTGTGTGTGTGTGTGTGTGTGTGTGTGTGTGTGTGTGTGTTGTGCGCGCGCGCGCGTGTGTGTTTGTGTGTTATGTGTGTGTGTGTTGTGTGTGTGCGCGGGCGGGCGCGCGCGTGTGTGTGTGTGTGTTTGTGTGTATGTGTGACGTGTGTGTGTGTGTGTGTGTGTGTGTGTGTGTGGGTGTGGTGTTGTGTGTGTGTGTGTGTGTGTGAGTTGTGTGTGTGTGTGTGTGTGTGTGTGTGTGTCGGTCGTGTGTGTGTGTGGGGTGTGTTGTGGTTGTGTTTATGTGTGTGTATGTGTGTGTTTGGCTTTTGTGTGTGGTAGTAGTGTGCGCGCGCGCGCGCGGTGATTTGTGTGTGTGTGTGTGTGTGTGTGTGTGGGTGTGTGTGTGTGTGTGTGTGTGTGTGAGTGCGCCGGGGTATGCAGATGCAATTCCAACGAGAAACTCTGAGCAGAAGCACAGAAAGAACTCGTGACAGCCATCCCTCTGACAACTCTGATCATCAGCTAGTTGTCACGTCGGAGATAGGACCACCCATATCTCTGGGTGCCTTACGGCACAATTCAACCCTGAGTCCGCCCCCCCCCCCCCCCCCTCGCCCCCTTCTATCCCTTTTCTTTCCATATTCATCTTATTCACTTCGCCGCTACCCGTCTTTTAAACCCCCCCCCCCCCCACCCCTTACGTCTCCCTATTTTATACCGTTGCCTGTCCAACAGAACAGTATGAATTTCTGGTCTTAATACTGATGCTGCTGCTGCTCTGCTTTTTCCACTCTCTCTCTCTTCTATGTCTCTCTTCTGTTACTCTGTCTCTTGTCTCTCTCTCTCTCTCTCTTCCTCTCCTTCTCTCTCTCTCTCTCTCTCTCTCTCTCCTCTCTTCCTCTCTCTCTCTGGCCAATTAGGCATTGGACTACTTGCGCGCTTCTCTGGGTGAAACGTCATCGCAGTGCCTCTATTTCCATCAGACAGGGTCGTTTATTCTTCACCAACAGGTAGGCCTACGTGTTCTAAATGCACATAATCAGCGTGATGTAATAAGGTTTGATGTAACATGGGTTGACGTTCCCACTGTCTTTATCGCTCGTCAATCGCAAGTTCTATATTTAGTGACGCATTTTCTCCATTACCTCATCTGTTTTGGCATGGGAAAAAAATGGCTCTTCATTTTCTTGCGGAATGTAAACTTGATTTTTTCGTGGTTACTGTGTTTGTATATAATGTCAAGTACTTCTCTGATCCGATCAATACCGTTTGTAGATGGCATTTCCAATTTCAAACACTGTCGAGGCTGTAAAATGTGTGTGTGTTGTGTGTGTGGTGTGTATGTGTGTGTGTTGTGTGTGTGTTGTGTGTTTGATGTGTGTGCGTGCGTGCGTCGCGTGCGTGCGTGCGTGCGTGCGTGCGACTGCGTGCGTGCGCAGTGTGTTGTTGGTGTGTGTGTGTGTGTGTGTGTGTGAGTGTGTGTGTGTGTGGTGTTGTGTCGTGTGTGTGTGTGCGTGTGTGTGTGAAAGCGACGTGTGTGTGTTTGTTTGCTTTGATAAGGTGAAACGGGCACGGCGGGGGGCGGTGGGGGTGGTGGGGGTGGGGGTGGGGGGGGGGCGGGCGGGAGCTGGAAAAATAATGGAGAGACTAGGCAATACAATCACACACAACGCGCGCGCCCTGGCACACCACTATATACATTACACTCACCGTACAAAAAACAGACTGAAAGACGATAGATTGGCAAACGAGCACACACCAAACACACACACAACAACACACACAACACACACACACACACACACACCACCACAACACACACACACACACTCACTCACACCACGAGAGAGAGAGAGAGTAGAGCGAGAGAGACAAGGACAGACAGACAGCAGAGATGAGAGAGAGACCGAGAGAGGAGCGACAGACAGAGGAGTGGAGAGAGAGACAGACAGAGCGGAGAGCGAGACAGACGGAGGAGAGAGAGGAGAGAGCGGACAGACAGAGTGAGAGAATGAGACAGACAGACAGAGAGAGAGAGAGAGAGCGGACACACCGAGAGAGAGAGAGAGAGAGAGGGACCGACAGAGTGAGACAGAGAGAGGAGAGAACAGACAGAGACAGAGAGATGAGAGACAGGACAGAGAGAGAGACCGACAGACCGAGAGAGAGGGAGCAGAGTGTGAGGAGAGGACAGACAGAGGAGAGAGACAGCACAGAGAGACAGAGAGAGCGAGCGAGCCGAAGAGAGAGATGAGCGCCAGACAGACAGACCGAGAAGAGAGAGAGAGAGACAGACCGACAGAGAGAGAGGAGAGAGAGACAGACAGAAAGAGACAGAGACGAGACAGAGAGAGAGAAGAGAGAGAGAGGACGAGGGGAGAGAGAGAGAGAGCGAGCCTGACAGACAGAGAGAGAGGGGGAAGCGAGAGAGATGAGAGAGAGAGGAGAGAGAGAGTGAGAGAGAGAGAGAGAAGGAGGGTTGGGAAGAGATGAGAGAGAGAGAGAGAGAGTGGTGTTGGCGAGGGAGGAGAGAGAGAAGAGAGGAATATAGGCGAGAGCCCTGAAATGGTCTCAAAGTCTCACAAGTATCAGTCCCGGTGGGCCGCAATCCATGAGAGCCCTTCTTGTGTTGGCAGAATCCAATCCGTTTCTTTTCTTTACGCAGGGAACCTAGTTTAATACTTTGTGATGGTTTGAACACTCTGGAGGTCATCAGAGCTCGATGTTTGTGTCTTGAGTGCCCATCCGAGGGGAACGTTGACAGCCAGTGTTGTGTACAGAAAGCGATTTTTCTCTTAAACAGCTTCTCGATCTTGTTCACGTCACGTCAATAGTTATTTGAGACGTAAACGTTTCGTGTGCAAGCCGCTCAATTCAATCTTTAGTAGCAGTCGGATTTGGGGCCGTGCAGTTTGATCGTTGCATTAAACCAGAGACATGTGTACATAAATCGTAATGCTGAATTAGGAAGCAGGACCAGATAAAAAACGCCCATTCCTCTTCACTTCCGTTTTCTTTCAAACTGATGGGTGTTTTTTTTCAATAGGATCCTCGCGTCACCGTATGGAGGCTATCCAAAGCAGAGGTCCAGTGGTTGGAGCTTAATTCCGCTGTGTTTCATGGGCAGAGGTATCATTGCCGCCCATGTCACTTTTATGGTTCTTGGCCTAGTTCCCTACTGCTTTTGTAAAGCAGAGGTAAGACAAGGACATGTCAGTGTTTGTGGATTAGTCCCCACACCGAGATAGTAGCGGCTGAGGTTACATCCTAGGCCCATGTCAGTGTTTTTGGTTGATATTATGTCCCACACGCACTAGTAGGGCTTGAGGTACTTTTAAAAGGATTGACGCACATCATTTAGCTTATTGGTATGTTTTTTCCTATTCTCTGCTCAGTTGTCAGAGACGTGATGTCTTTTGGGTTCTTCCTGTTCTTCGGTTTCTTCTGGCACTGAACCCACCCTCCGGGTCTTCTGTGGGGTGTGCCAACAGTTCTGGATGAGGATAGAAGGTTCCCGGCATCGGCTGCTGTATTGATAGCATTGTCCCGGTGTTGGTTTATCTGGTAATTGTAGAGTTGTTTGCAGCGATCACTCCATCACCTAATTACTTTTTGTTCCATTAGGAGGGAAGTGTGTGCGTCTTCTATAGCTGTAGCCTGGGCTGTTGTCATCGTGTGAGCTTCTTTGCTGTATCAAAGGCAGTCTGGTTGTCGCCTTTCCTCCTCCTTGCTTCAACAATATGGCAGTGATTGACAGGCCATCTTTCCATAGCCTCGCCCTGCCTGAGGTTTTAGTTCATCATTGCGTGGTGCTGTGCGTTGCTTTGCGATCCATGTTCTCTTCACTCTTTAGATCCCTTGTTGTGTCGCAGAGATACAGGAAGTGATCTGTCACGATGCTCGGAATTCATGGCTGCAATGAATTCAGCAGCAAAAGCCGCACCTCAAAAAAAGGGCATCAAACTACCATCCATCCCAACGGAAAAAGGCTGGAACTCACGAGAATTAATCTATTAAACAACTTTTAATTTCCTTTTTTACAACACACAAAGGAATAAGCCTAAATCTGTCCAAGTTCTTACCCCTCCCCACCCCCAACCCCCATCTCCCAAACAGACAACCACTCTTCCTTTTCCATCCCAATCCGCGTAGAGCAAACAGACAACCACTCTTCCTTTTCCATCCCAATCGCGTAGAGCAAACAGACAACCACTCTTCCTTTTCCATCCCAATCCGCGTAGAGCAAACAGACAACCACTCTTCCTTTTCCATCCCAATCCGCGTAGAGCAAACAGACAACCACTCTTCCTTTTCCATCCCAATCCGCGTAGAGCAAACAGACAACCACTCTTCCTTTTCCATCCAATCCGCGTAGAGCAAACAGACAACCACTCTTCCTTTTCCATCCCAATCCGCGTAGAGGCAAACAGACAACCACTCTTCCTTTTCCATCCCAATCCGCGTAGAGCAAACAGACAACCACTCTTCCTTTTCCATCCCAATCCGCGTTAGAGCAAACAGACAACCACTCTTCCTTTTCCATCCCAATCCGCGTAGAGCAAACAGACAACCACTCTTCCTTTTCCATCCCAATCCGCGTAGAGCAAACAGACAACCACTCTTCCTTTTCCATCCCAATCCGCGTAGAGCAAACAGACAACCACTCTTCCTTTTCCATCCCAATCCGCGTAGAGCAAACAGACAACCACTCTTCCTTTTCCATCCCAATCCGCGTAGAGCAAACAGACAACCACTCTTCCTTTTCCATCCCAATCCGCGTAGAGCAAACAGACAACCACTCTTCCTTTTCCATCCCAATCCGCGTAGAGCAAACAGACAACCACTCTTCCTTTTCCATCCCAATCCGCGTAGAGCAAACAGACAACCACTCTTCCTTTCCATCC
>CM031616.1:1463188-1480688 GCA_018398815.1 Conus ventricosus
TAAACTTTTGCCGAAGGCAATGAAAGGAAGGAATTCACGTCACACGTTTTCTGAAAGAAAAGCAAACTCCATTTACTTGCATTCTATCGTAGTATTTCATTTTTAAATTGGAACATATGGTAAAACAGTTAGTTCATGTGTGGATTTTGCATCATTCTTTTGGGAAGGCCGGGGGAACAAGTCTAATTATAATAAAACCATCCTTTCCCACCTTCGTTACTCTGCCTTAACCGTTTATGACGTCTGCCTTGTCTCCTTCATCGACGCAGTGTTCTCCCTTCCTGACCCCACCCTGTCCCTTTGTTGCCCCTGTCCTACCCCATCTTTGGACCCTTCTTTGTCCCTTTGTTGACCCCCTGTCCTATCTCATCATTGCCCCTTCTTTGTCCCTTTGTTGACCCTGTCCTATCCCACAATTGACCCTTCATTGTCCCTTTTTTTGACCCTGTCCTATCCCCCCAATTGACCCTTCTTGCCCCTTTGTTGACCCTGTCCTATCCCACAATTGGACCCTTTTTTGTCCCTTTGTTGACCATGTCCAACCCACAATTGACCCTTCTTTGTCCCTTTGTTACCCTGTCCTATCGCATCATTGACCCTTCTTTGTCCCTTTGTTACCCTGTCCTACCCCATCATTGACCTTTCTTTGTCCCTTTGTTACCCCTGTCCTATCCAATAAATTGACCCTTCTTTGTCCTTTGTTGACAACGTCCTAGCTATCCCATCATTGACCTCTTGCCCCTTTTGTTGACCCCTGTCCTATCCCATCATTGACCTTCTTTGTCCCTTTGTTACCCCTGTCCTATGCCATCATTGGCCTTTCTTTGTCCCTTTGTTGACCCTGTCCTATCACATCATTGACTCTTCTTTGTCCCTTTGTTGCCCCTGTCCTTATGCCATCATTGACCCTTTTTTTGTCCCTTTGTTACCCCTGTCCTATCACACCGATGATTCTTCTTTGTCCCTTTGTTGACCCTGTCCTTATGCCATCAATGACCCTCTTTGTCCCTTTGTTACCCCTGTTCTATCCCTTCGTTGACCCTTCTTTGCCCCTTTGTTGTTCATGTCCTACCCCATCATTGACTCTTCTTTGTTCCTTGTTGCCCTGTCCTATCCCAACATTGACCCTTCTGTGTCCCTTTGTTGACACTGTTCTATCCCATCTTTGCCCCTTCTTTGTCCCTTTGTTACCTTGTCCTATCCCATCATGACTCTTCTTTGCCCCTTTTTTAACCTCCCGTCCAAAACAAAAACCCACCCCACACACACACAAAACCCCACACACAAAACACAAAACACAAAAACAACACACACACACACACACGTACACGCACACATCACGCCTGCGCGCCCACGCGTGTGCGCACACTCGTAACACATCATACCTACACACAGCGTGCACGCCCATATACACAGTATACACATATACTATTACAAACAAACGCACACATGCCCACAGATCACATACACTCACACACACAGACACACAGACTCTCATAACACACAGCCTCTCTCTCTCTCTCTCTCTCTCTCTCTCCCCTCTCTCATCTCTCTCTCTTCTCTCTCTCTCTCTCTCTTCTCATGCACCCGCACACTGCATATTTTAAATTACACTGGCCACACACACACACACACACACACACACACACACCCCACACCCCAAAACACAACCACACACACACACACACACACACACACACAACACACCCCACACACACACACACATACACACACGCGCGCGCGCGCACACACCGACGCGCACACACACACACACACAAAACACACACCACACACACACACACACACACAAAACCACACCACACACACACACAACACACACACCCACACACACACACACACACACACACCCCACACACAGGCTCACGTCTTTCCACACGTGCACGGATATAGAAACACCCCATGCACACTCGTGCAAACACAACATAAAAGGGATAATAGCGGCGCAGACCAAATTAGGTAGACACACAAGGTCTGAACAAGACATTGTGCTAATGCACAGATCAGACATCTCCCAAGTCGCATTCATGAGACCTTCATCTACAATCCTCTAACTTAATTTTGAAATAGAGGAGTTAGTGACCGCCAAGGACATAAAAAACAAAGTACAGGACAAAACACATGCATTTCGACCTGTTGGGTCTTCTTCAGGCAAAAAAAAATAACATTTAGGACAGTGAAATCGAAGAACGGAGGGTTTTCGTCCAGCGGCCATTTGACCGTGCGGCCGAATGTGAGAAGATAGGTGGTTTCTCGTTCTTCGTTTTCACTGTCCAAATGTTATTTGTTTTTTGCCCGAAGGAGACCCAAGAGGTCGAAGTGCATTGTTTTTGTCTTGTACTTTGTTTGTCTATGTCCTTGACGGTAACAAAACCCATCTCCATCTAGAATTTGCTTCATTTTCCGCCCTCAGTCACTTCGTTTTGAAAACCCCCTAATCTTAGTCACTAAATTCATTTGTCAATCAGCTGTGAACCGACGCAGTGTGCTCACGAAACTTAGCACATGTGGTGTAGCATGTAATATTATAATTAATTTGTAGTCCACACTCAATGACCCCCTCGTGATGAAACTGAAACTAAACTGAGGCTGATTACTCCCCTTTCGATCCGCCCTCCGTACTGTTCATTTTTAGTGCTTTTTGTCAATCAAACTTCCAGACAGCAGACACTGGGGCAGTCTGATGACGCCTTTGATTGCTTATAACCCAAACCAGCCACCCTGATAAATGACGGTTCCACCATCAATCCTTAAATCCCCTCTCTCTCTCCTCTCTCTCTCTCTCTCTCTCCTCCTTTTCTCTCTCTCTCTCTCTCTCTTCTCTCTCCCCTCTTCTCCTCTCTTCTCTTTTCTCCTCTCTCTCTCTCTCCTATCAAATTGGGGATTTCCAAATTTTTTTTTGTGACGGTGAAGTCGGGTTTTTACCAGCAGTTTCTATCCATCATTTCAAAATTTTTTAGTGCACATTTTAACAGCTTTGGCTAGTATTAAAACAACATATATGTGAAAAGAAACAAAGTTTTTAATAATGTCTTTAATCATGAATGATGTGCAATATATTATGAACAAATAAGAAACCAATCCAGACTGTATATGCAAATGGGTTTTGAAGCGTAAACATTAAAAATAAAAGTGGTGCAACAGGTAATTTGGCATTTAAAAACATTTTTGTTGTCATCAAGCAAACAGTAGTTCGTATGTTTTTTAAAATCTTCAGGCCGATTCCTCATTGATCTTCCTTTTTTCTTCAAGTGATCCTCCTTGTCCTGTCTTTGGCAGGATATTCAGCGACCCTCCTGCTGTCCTTTTTCTTCCATCCTTATTTGATACCCCATTGACCTTCTCTTCTACTTTTTTGGACTCTCTCTCATGCAGTCCCCGCGTCACAAGTGTGAGCATGCGTGAAACACACACACACCCCACACACCACACACACACACACACACACCCCACACACACACACACACCACACACACACACACACACACACCCCCACACACACACAAGAGAGAGAGAGAGAGAGAGAAGAGAAGAGAGAGAGAGAAGAGAGAGAGGGGAAGAGAGAGAGAGAGGGGAGAGAGACAGAGGGCAGAGACAGGAGAGAGAGAGAGAGAGGGGAGAGAGAGAGAGAGAGTAATCCTGTCCTTTCAATCCCTTCCTTCCCTCTTAGTCAGAAATGGGTCGAGGACCAGAGCCTAAACAGCGGCAAAAGCCAGCCAGCAGTCCCGTCCCTGATTAGTCCCCATCCGGCACAAGACATCAGCCTGAAAATGAAGAAGGAGGACGACCAGGAGGGAAAGCGTCTTGGGGAGCGTGGAGGTGCAAATCCCCCCCGATCTCCCCGTTTAACCTGAACTGTTGGGGGGGACTCCCAGTTTGGGCGAGGGGCAGCATTGTTGTCCGTTGTCGTCAGTTTGATGTAGGGGGTCATTTTACCGGCCCGTGCCGTGCTCGTTTCCCGGGCTCCGTTCATCAGCGGCCAAATTAGTACTGAAGAGGCTGGCTTTCAGCGAGCTGGCAGAGCAGGAATGGCGGTGTTGTCTGTGGGGAGGTGAGAGGTAAGATGTCCCGTGTTTGTGATCCTGACCTGTTCCTGTCTGTCCAGTCTGTTTGTCTTGTCTGTTGGCCTGTCCGTCCCCCCCTGTTTCCTCTCCCGTTTTCAAAGCTCTGCCCCCCCCTCCTATTCCCCATCTCTCCTGCCGCTCGCCACCCCACCCAACTCAGACGATGGACTGTTAGCCGTAAGTACCGGCAGCGCTTGGCTGATAATTACCAGACGAGTTGGCACTAAATGTTCGTCTATTTGGACTCAATATCTGGTGCACGCATGCGTCACACTAACTTAGCACTGTGATCTCGTAGAGGAAGGTAGACAACTCTGACAAGCACATTACCAACTCTGTGAGGACAGGAACTTTGGTGGTCTGTCATTGTTTGAGCATGCTCAGCTGCTTTCTCTGTGTATGATGGGTATCAGATTTCTGATGTAATAGGTCAACTTAGACATGTGCCACATACACGTCATTTTCTCTGCTCCTTGAATGAACATGTGAGTTGCTCATTTACTTTTATAAACAGAATGTGGTGTGTGTGTGTGTGTGTGTGTGTGTGTGTGTGTGTGTGTGTGTGTGTGTGTGTGCGTGCGTGCGTGCGTGCGTGCGTGCGTGCGTGCGTGCGTGCGTGCGTGAGCGCGCGCGCGCGCGCGCGTGTGTGTGTGTGTGTGTGTGTGTGTGTGTGTGTGTGTGTGTGTGTGTGTGTGAACATAATATCTGGGAGCATGTACAAATGAAAGATAACGCTTCTGAACTCACCTCACAAAAAGGCAAGGGATGTATCTTCCTGTAAAAAAGATCTCTGCTTTGATCATACTTGGGTCCATCCGATACATGATTAGCTTAGGTGCATTGTGGAGTATACTTAGGTTGGTTTAATTAAATCATAGTACATGGTGCTCTACTCAAAATGACCTGAATAAGTTTGACTACCTTTCAAAGTGAGGTGACTGTAGGCGGAAAATGAAAATGAATCCAAAGTACCTCCACCAGTTAACGTGGACACACAAATCACAAGACTAAACACGACGCATTTCGACCTCCCAGGTCTTCCTCAGGCAAGATAAACAACATTCAGGACAATGAAAAGGAAGAATAAGCAATCCCTTTTGTTCTCGTTTTCCTTGTCCTGAATGTTCTTTCTCTTGCCTGAAAAAGACCTAATAGGTCGAAACGCATCGCATTTTGTCTTGTCATTTGTTTGTCCTTATCAACCGGTGGAGTTAATTTCAATTCCTTTTAAAATAAACTTCAGTACGTTCTAAACTAAACAATACAAATAAGTTAACAGATGTAAAGACATTGTTCGCCAAAAGTCGTATGACTGGGCTAGTTTTGAGTACATTCTGGATGATAAAGTTCATGTCACGACTCGACAGGCCTAGTGCACATCCTGGGCTATAAACAAGACTTGACAAACATGGTGTACAGATGGGTTTCTAAACAACACAATGATGAACGGCATGCAGAACGGCATGCTTACTGGGAAGAGCAGACTGAAGAGCTGCCTTCAGGCGTTTCATTTAGTTATTTCCTTTGTCATTCAGTCAGTACTTACTGGGAAGAGCAGACTGAAGAGCTGCCTTCAGGCGTTTCATTTAGTTATTTCCTTTGTCATTCAGTCAGTATCTTTCACTTCATTCTTGCGATTTTTCTTGAAGGGTGCATGGTGTGTGTGTGTGTGTGTGTGTGTTGTGGTGTGTGTGTGTGTGTGTGTGTGTGTGTGTGTGTGTGTGTGTGTGTTGTGTGTGTGTGTGTGTGTGTGTGTGTGTGTGTGTGTGTGTGTGTGTGTGTGTGTATGTGTGTGTGTGTGTATGTGTGTGTGTGTGTGTGTGTGTGTGTGTGTGTGTGTGTGTGTGTGTGTGTGTGTGTGTGTGTGTGTGTGCGCGCGCGCGCGCGTTGTTGTTGTTGTTGTCGTCGTCGTCGTCGTCATCGTCGTCGTCGTTGTTGTTATAAGTCACGCCATGACGGGAGTTTGAAAGAGATCTTGTTGCTTGCTCAGGCTAAATTGTTACAGGTGTGTGAAGACCTGGGAACTGTATTCCTTGCTGTAGGTAGCAACTTGGTGCGAGTTGGGCGTGTATTGAACTGCGTGTATTGAACTGCGTGTATTGAACTGCGTGTATTGAACTGCGTGTATTGAACTGCGTGTATTGACTCGTCAGTCGTACAGTCAAGACACTCGGCACAGCGAAAATGAACGAGCAATCACTTATCTTCATTATCTTCGTTCACCTACTCCTTCATTTTCCTTGTCCTGAGTGTTCTGTGTCTTGTCTGAAGAAGACCTAAGAGGTCGAAACGCGTCGTGTTTCGTCTTGTGGTTCGTTTGTCTACGTGTTCTTGGCGGTTCGCTATTAATGACATTTAAAATCTTTTTAAGCAGAATCCACTGTGGGCTGCAAACAACGTGGAGGTTTGTCAGACTTGGAGTGCATTGCGGGCTGTAGACAACGTGACTGGGGTCACTGAGGGCACATTGTACACTACAAAGAACAGGACGTGACGTGACTGGGGTACCTGAGGGCACATTGTAGACAACAAAGAACAGGACGTGACGTGACTGGGGGTACCTGAGGGCACATTGTAGACCACAAAGAACAGGACGTGACGTGACTGGGGTCACTGAGGGCACATTGTACACTACAAAGAACAGGACGTGACGTGACGGGGGTACCTGAGGGCACATGGTAGACCACAAAGAACAGGACGTGACGTGACTGGGGTCACTGAGGGCACATTGTACACTACAAAGAACAGGACGTGACGTGACTGGGGTGACTGAGGGCACATTGTAGACCACAAAGAACAGGACGCGACGTGACTGGGGTACCTGAGGGCACATTGTAGACCACAAAGAAAAGGACGTGACGTGACTGGGGTAGCTGAAGGCACATTGTACACTACAAAGAACAGGACGTGACGTGACTGGGGTACCTGAGAGCACATTGTAGACCACAAAGAACAGGACGTGACGTGACTGGGGTACCTGAGGGCACATTGTAGACCACAAAGAACAGGACGTGACGTGACTGGGGTACCTGAAGGCACATTGTACACTACAAAGAACAGGACGTGACGTGACTGGGGTACCTGAGAGCACATTGTAGACCACAAAGAACAGGACGTGACGTGACTGGGGTCACTGAGAGCACATTGTAGACCACAAACAACAGGACGTGACGCGACTAACCTGGCGCACAGTGTGGGCAATAAATAACGTGGGTCCATGGACTGAGAGTCCACGCTGCCACGGCTGTGCTCTTGTGTCCTGTTCCGATCCCAGGGTTCCTCTTCAGAGCAGCGTTCTGCATGGTGGGTGCCCTGAATTTCCATTGAGTGCCTTAATCAATTAGCCAAAGTGCCAGTACTTTGGGCCGTTGTCTTGTTTCGCCATCTCTCTCTCTCTCTCTCCCTCTCTCTCTCTCTCTCTCTCCTCCTCTCTCTCTCTCTCTCTCTCCTCTCTCTCTCTCTCTCTCTCTCTCTTCTCTCTTCCCCCCACCATGCTCTTTGTCTGTCTCTCTGTCTCTCTCTCTCTCTCTTCTCTCTCTCTCTCTCTCTCTCTCTCTCTCCTCTCTCTCTCTCTCTCTCTCTTTCTCTCTCTTTCTCTCTGTCTTCCTCAGTCTGTCTGTCTGTCTGTCTCTCTCTCTCTCTCTCTCTCTCTGTCTTTTTGTCTTTCTTGCTTCCTCACTCTAAACCGAGTGTGTGTTGCGTGTACACACATCTGTGCGTGCGTGTCGAATGGCATTTTTGCAAGAGTATGTCTGCTTAGTTGTGTCCATCTATGAGTTGCTGTCGTCAACAGGTCCATTTTTGAAAAAAAATAAATGTAAAGTAAGGCAGCAACAGACATGCAGTAACCAATAAACAAAGACGATAACTTTCAGGATTCAACAGACCCCTTCTCCTCTGCTTCTTCTCCCCTTTGTTTTCCATATCTTGTGTACCATTTCTGAATGTAAGACAATTGCTGACGTTGACAATCACTGCATATAACCTCATGTGGGTTATAGAGCATCACAAAAGTAAACACACCTCACAGCCTCTGACATCAGCCAACCCATTCTTGTCAACCATCACAGAGCGGCCGACTGGCAATTTTCCACAATGTCTCACTTCAAATTGCTTTTCGTCGATTTTTTATTGACAGTTTCAAAGTAAGGCAGGAGGGTGAGTGGTCTACGTCTGGTAAAAGAAAAATAAATGAAAATGGTTTGCCCCCATCATTTTCTGACTTTTCTTTGAAAGTACCTGCCTTCCTTCCTAACGGGTCTCTTCACTTTCTCTTCATGTTCTCCCCCTACTTCTGTTGGTCCTGTGTGGGCCACTCGCTGACTGTTGACGCCGTTTGGCATTCCAGTCACGCCCTCGTCTGGTGGGGAAATCAGTGGCGGGAAAACGACGTGTCACGGAAATTTGTCTCTTTGAAAAGATTTCGTCTGGACAGTATTTCCCCGTAGAGACAACCATTGGAGGAATTTCCAGTCGGTGAAGTACTGCGAAAAAACTGATGAAGAATGCTGTTCCTGGAAACTAACTGAATGGGTTGAAGAGACGTGATGTGGTAACTATGTAAGAAGGTGCAAACCAATTATCCACGCATACAAACTTCAACTGTAAAAAAGCTGCAAACCCGAAACATATGAAAACTATTGACGTGTTTACTAGAAGGACTCTTGGGAATTCGCAGACCTCTGTCCAAGTCGCACAAACTCTGGATGTGCCTTCGTGTTCAGCGATTGCATCACTGATCCACACCAAACTTTCATGGTTTCCAGACTTAGAGATCATGCACATGCTCACTTCGTTTGGTGCACCATTATGCCCACAAAGTACAATGTGTGTGTGTGTGTGTGTGTGTTGTGTGTGTGTGTGTGTGTGTGTGTGTGTGTGTGTGTGTGTGTGTGTGTGTGTGTGTGTGTGTGTGTGTGTGTGTGTGTGTGTGTGTGTGTGTGTGTGTGTGTGTGCGTGCGTGCATGTGCGTGTGTGTGTGTGTGTGTGTGTGTGTGTGTGTGTGTGTGTGCGTGCGTGCGTGCTTGTGCGTGTACATGTGATTGTGTGTGCGTGGGTATGCACGCACGCACGCACGCATGCACACACACGCGCGCGCGCGCGCAACACACACACACACACACACCACACACACACACACACACACACACACACACACACACACACACACACACACACACACACACACACATACACGCACACAATTGTGGCTCAACGTGACGTACATACCCAAGGTCGGACCAGTCTGTTGGACCAGTGTGAAGGTCAGACATCTACTAAGTCGCATCCATAAGACCCTCGTCTGAAATCCTCTCATCTTAGTCAGTAATTCAGTTATTCATCAGCTGGTAATCAGGCACTGCGTGGTCTCGAAAACTTAGTAGACGTGGCCTTCATAAAACGGAAATTGAATTCGAAGTTCACTACTCCCGTTTCTACCATTATCAGTATTGTTCATTCCCAACCTTTTTCTTTTAATCAAAGTGCCAGACAGCAGACACTGGGACAGGCTGATGACGGCTTTGATTACCTGTAGCTGAAACTCCGCCACCCTGATAAAAGCTGTTTCTCCTCATCAATCCTTGACAACTGACCCTCTCTGTTCTGTGACTTCTGTCGATTGTGATTTCTCGCCTCTCGGATGGTGCGGTGACATCTCCTTAATGATACTGACATTGAAACCGTTTCTTCACTGACCCCACGTGTTCCTTCACTGACCCCATGTGTTCCTTCACTGACCCCACATGTTCCTTCACCGACCCCATGTGTTCCTTCACTGACCCCACGTGTTCCTTCATTGACCCCACGAGTTCCTTCACTGACCCCACTTGTTCCTTCACTGACCCCACTTGTTCCTTCACTGACCCCACTTGTTCCTTGACTGTCACTGTCTTTGCAAACCCTCACTTGTTGGCTCCATCATCTAATGTTGTCCCTTGGTCAGCCCTCATTTGTTCCATGACCACATGTTGTCCCTCGGTGAACCCTCACTTGTTGGTTCCATGACTACATGTTGTCCCTCGGTGAACCCTCACTTGTTGGTTCCATGACCACATGTTGTCCCTCGGTGAACCCTCACTTGTTGGTTCCATGACTACATGTTATCCCTCGGTGAACCCTCACTTGTTGGTTCCATGACTACATGTTGTCCCTTGGTGAACCCTCACTTGTTGGTTCCATGACTACATGATGTCCCTTGGTGAACCCCTCACTTGTTGGTTCCATGACTACATGATGTCCCTTGGTGAACCCTCACTTGTTGGTTCCATGACTACATGTTGTCCCTTGGTGAACCCTCACTTGTTGGTTCCATGACTACATGTTGTCCCTTGGTGAACCCTCACTTGTTGGTTCCATGACTACATGTTGTCCCTTGGTGAACCCCCACTTGTTGGTTCCATGACTACATGTTGTCCTTGGTGAACCCTCACTTGTTGGTTCCATCACCATAAGTTGTTCCTTGGAGAACCGTCACGTGTTGGTTCCATCACCACATGCGCATCTCTGTACTGACCTTCACATGTCTATTCCTTGATCCCCAGTCATCCCTCTAGTAATCCTACCTTTCCTCTTCATGCATTCTCACCTGCCTCTTTACTGATTATCAAGTTATTTATTTCTGTGTGTGTGTGTGTGTGTGTGTGTGTGTGTGTGTGTGTGTGTGTGTGTGTGTGTGTGTGTGTGTGTGTGTGTGTGTGCGCGTGTGCGTGTGCGTGTGTGTGTGTGTGTGTATGTGTGTGTGTGTGTGTGTGTGTGTTGTGTGTGTGTGTGTGTGTGTGTGTGTGTGTGTGTGTGTGTGTGTGTGCGTGCAGGAAAGAGAGGAGTGAGGAAGGGACTGGGTGAATATTGTTCGCTGGCTGTTTCTTAGTGTTGAACTTTTCTTTTCTTCTTCTTTTGTTCCTCCAGCCACGTTGTAGCTGCACAGATGTGGGAAAGTTATCATTGAAAACACCACTGTACAGTTCTGTTGTTCCTCCAGCCACGTTGTAGCTGCACAGATGTGGGCAGTCTATTGAAAACAACTTAAGCGTGTCCACCCCCTTTGTAGTGCAAGTGTGGGATGTATCATTAAAAACCCACTGTACCTTTTTTTTCCCCACCACGTTTAGCTGAAAGATGTGGGTAGTATCATTGAAAACACCACTGTCAGTTTTTTTGTTCCCCCAGCCATTTGTAGCGCCAGATGGGGGATAGTATCTTGAAAACACACGAAATTTTTGTTTTTCCCCCACCACGTTGTAGCTCCAGATGTGGGATAGTTCAGAAAAACACTGACGTTGCCAGCCCCGTTGTAGCTGCCCAGATGTGGGATAGTTTCATTGAAAACCCATGTACAGTTTTTTGTTCCCCAGCCCTTGTAGCTCCAGATGTGGGATAGTTATCATTAAAAACCCCCACTGTACAGTTCTTTTTTCCTCCAGCCACGTTGTAGTGACGTGGGGGAAGTTATATTAAAAAACACACGGGTACGTTCTTTTTTTCCCCCCCACTTTGTAGCTCCCCGATGGGGGAAGATCTTGAAAACCCCACTGTACAGCTTTTTTTTCCCCAGCCACTTTTGTAGTGCACAGATGTGGGATAGTTTCATTGAAAAACCACTGTACAGTTTTTTTGTTCCCCCCCCCCCCGTTGTAGCTGCCAGATGGGGGAATTTCTTTGAAAAACCACTGTAATTCTTTTGTTCCTCCAGCCCTTGAGTGCCAGATGTGGGACAGCATCATTGAAAACACAGTCCGTGTAGAACCACCCAGTTGGGCACGATGGGGGTGTTTCATTAAAAAACCCCAGTACATTTTTTTTTGTTCCCCCCAGCCACTTTGTGCTGACGTGGGGGGAAGTATCATTGAAAACCCACTGTATTTCTTTGTTCCCCCAGCCACGTTGTAGGCAAGATGGGGGGAAGAATCATTAAAAACCCCACTGTCGGTTTTAAACCACCCACGTTGTGCTCCCGAGGGGGGGGAATTATCATTGAAAAACACCACTGACATTTCTTTTTTCCCCTCCCCCCACTTTTAGTGCCGATGGGGATGTTTCATAAAAACACCTGACAGTTCTTTTGCCTCCCCACGGTAGTGCACAGTTTGGGGGGTAGTTATCATTGAAAAACCCCACGACAGTTCTTTTGTTCCCCCCCTTTGTAGCGCACAGATTGGAAGTTATCATTGAAAACACCACTGTACGTTCTGTGTTCCTCCGCCAGTTGAGCGAAAGAGGGGGAAGTTTCATTGAAACAACTGTACATTCTGTTTTTCCTCCCCCACGTTGTGTGACAGTGTGGAAGTATCTTTAAAAAACACACTGTAAGCTTTTTTTCCAGCCATTTTGTGCTCCCAGATGGGGGATAGTTACATTGAAAACACATGTAAGTTCTTTTTTCCTCCACCACGTTGTAGTGCACGTGTGGGAATTTATCTTTGAAAAACCATGAAATTTCTGTTTTTCCCTCCAGCCATTTGTAGTTTGCACAGATGTGGGAATCATCATTGAAAACACACTGTACACAGTGTGAACCCACGTTGAGCTGCACGATGGGGGTGTTTCTTTGAAAACACCACTGTACATTTTTTGTCCTCCCCCCGTTGTAGTCACAGATGGGGATAGTATCTTTGAAAACCCACTGAAAGTTCTTTGTTCCCCAGCCACGTTTACGCACAGATGTGGGGATCTTAAAAAAACACACTGTACAGCTGGCCAGCCCTTTGAGTGCCGATGTGGAAGTTATCTTTGAAAACACCCTGTCATTTCTTTTGTTCCTCCACCCACTTTGTAGGCACAGTGTGGGATAGTTATATTAAAAAAACCCCTGTACGGTTCTTTTTTCCCCACCCACTTGTGCTGCACGATGGGGGAAGTTAATTGAAAAAACCCTGTACAGTTCTTTTGTTCCCCCAAACCACGTTTGTAGGCACTTGGGAATTATCATTGAAAACACCACTGTACAGTTTTTTTGTTCCTCCACCCACTTGTAGCGCCAGAGTGGGATAGTTATATTGAAAAAACCACGTACATTCTTTTGTTCCCCCAGCCACTTTGTAGCTGCACAGATGTGGGATATTTATCTTGCCCCCCTGTACGTTCTTTTGTTCCTCCAGCCCGTTGTCTGCACGATGGGGGCATTTAAACATTAAAAACACACTGTACGTTTTTTTGTTCCTCCCCCCGTTGTACTGCACGATGGGGGTTAGTTATCTTTGAAAACCCCACTGTACATTTTTTGTTCCTCCAGCCACGTTGTAGCTGCAAGTTTGGGGAAAAGATCATTGAAAACCCCACTGTACAGTTTTTTTTGTTCCCCCAGCACGTTGAGCTGCACAGAGTGGGAATTTATCATTAAAAAACACCCTGTACAGTTTTTTTGTTCCTCCAGCCACGTTGTAGCTGCCAGATGTGGAAGTATCATTGAAAACCCACTGTACAGTTTTTTTTTGTTCCCCGCCATTTAGCCAGATGGGGGGAATTTTCATTAAAAAACCCCACGTACGCTTTTGTCCAGCCACGTTGAGCTTGCACAGATGGGGGAAGTCATCATGAAAACCCCACTGTAAGCTTTTGCCCCCCCCCTTTGTAGCTCCAGATGGGGGACGTATCTTAAAAAAACCCATGTACAGTTCTTTTGTTCCCCGCCCTTTTTAGCTCACAGATGGGGGGATATTTTCCTTGAAACACCACTTACAGCTTTTGAACCACCCATTTGTAGCTGCAAGATGGGGACAGTTTCATTGAAAACCCACTGTACGCTTGCCCCACGTTGTAGCTGACGATGGGGGCAGTTTCTTGAAAACACATGTCAGTTTTTTTTTCCCTCCACCCCTTTTGTGCGACAGTGTGGGTAGAATCATTGAAAACCCCACTGAAGTTTTTTTTGTTCCCCAGCCACGTTGTGCTGCACTTTTGGGGACGTTATCATGAAAACCCCACTGTACTTCTTTTTTTCCCCCAGCCACGTTGTAGTGAAAGGGGGAAATTTTAAACATTGAAAACCCCCCTGTACGTTTTTTGTTCCCCAGCCACGTTGTGGGACAGTGTGGATAGTTATCTTTGGGAAAACACCACGTAAGTTTTTTTTTCCTCCACCACTTTTGTAGTGAAAGCGGGGACAGTTATCTTTGAAAACACCACTGAAACATTTTTTGCCCCCCATTTTTAAACTGCACAGGGGGGAAGTTATCTTTTGAAAACCCAGAAATTTTTTTGTTCCTCCCCCCCGTTGTGTGCCAGATTGGGGGATGTTATCTTGGAAACCCCCCTTAACGTTTTTTGCCTCCCCCTTTTAGCCCAATTACCCCCCCCCCCCCCCCCAATATTCTGCACAGTGGGGGGACGTTATCTTTGAAAAACCACTGTACATTCTTTTTTTTCCTCCCCGTTGTGCTGAAGATGGGGGGTTTTATCATTGAAACCCACTGTACATTTCTTTTTTCCTCCCCCTTGAGCTCACAGATGTGGGATTTATCTTTAAAAAACCCCCTGACAGTTTTTTTGCCCTCCAGCCCGTGTAGCGCACTAGATTTTTTTACATTAAAAACCCCCACTTACTTTTTTTTTTCCCCCCTCCCTTTGACGCACAATTGGGAAAGTACTTCCCAGTACATTCTTTTTTTCCCCTCCACCCGTGAGTCCCCGATGGGATAGTTATTTGAAAACCCGTTACATTTTTTTTTCCCCACCCCCACCCCCCCCCCCCAAAAAACCACACACCCCCCCCACCCCCCCTTTACCCCCCCCCAAATGGGGATAGTTATCATTAAAACACCCTGACCGTGAAAACCCGAACAAAAATTTAAAGAAGCAGCTGGAACAAGCAAATTACTTTAAAAAGAAATACGAACGTGAAAACTTTTCACGCCTAGAAAAAAAATAATTTTGAAATAATAAATCAATTGTAATTCAAACAAAAAAACAAACAAAAACGAACAATCAAACAACAAAAAAAAAAAAGGACTCCCGTTTTTTTCACAAACACGAAAACTTTAATATGAAATTAGCTTTTTGTACCACTTTTCGAAAATGTAACGTTCTAATATTCATTAACTATAAGTCTTGGTTGCTTGTTATTTGTTCATCATGTGCTGCACGTTGTCATGTTAAAGATGCATCAATATTTTTTTCCTTTTACAGTATGAATTGTTTGATCCAAAAAAAAATCTATAAAATGGGCACACAAAAAAATTGCTTCGAAATAAAGGGGGGAGTTACTGGCACAGAGTGCCCGCCATAGAGGCAAGAAAAACACAATGATAGAGTCAGCAGAGACAGGGCAGTTTTAAGGACAGAGAAGAAACAGCTTTTTTTCGGGTGGCTGAGTTTTTAGTACAGGGGAAAAAGCCCTCATCAGCCCCTTTCCCCAAATTTTCTCTGTCTGGCACTTTGATTAAAAGAAAAAGGGGTTTGGGGAAGAACAATATGATGTGGTGAAAACGGGGAGTAGTGAAAATTCAAAATTTTTTCAGTTTTTTGAAGGCCACGTCTGCAAGTTTTTTGAGACCACACAGTGTGATACCGCTGATGAATAATGAAAATTTCTGTAAGATAGAGGTTTCGACGGGGTTTTGGAGGATGTGGGTGTGTGTGTTTGTGTGTGTGTGTGTGTGTGTGTGTTGTGGTGTGTGTGTGTGTGTGGTGTGTGTGTGTGTGTGTGTGTGTGTTGTGTGTTGTGTGTGGTGTGTGTTTGTTGTGTTTGTGTGTGTGTGTGTGGTGTGTGTGGTGTGTGTTGGTGTGGGTGTGTTTTGTGTAGAGACGGGTGGGGGGTGCGTGCGTGTGTTGTGGTGTGGTGGTGTGTGTGTGGGGTGTGGGGGTGTGTGTGTGGGTGCGTGCTTGCGTGCGTGCTTGCTGCGTGCGTGCGTCGTGGTGCGTGCGTGCGTGCGTGCGTGGGTGCGTGCGTGTGTGTGTTGTGGTGTGTGTGTGGTGTGTGTGTTGTTGTGTGTGTGTGTGTGTGTGTGTGTGTGTGTGGTGTGTGGTTGATCTCGTGCTGTTTAGTGCGTTAGTGTTTCTTTGTTTTTGATTTGTTTGCAATCGTCGGTGTTACGTTGGGGTTCACAGTCCCATTTGGGGGCAGATCCTGAAAAGAACCCTTTAAAAAGTAAGTTTCCTTTATGGGAAGATTAGGGGTTTGGGGAAGATAGCGTTGCGGGGGGGCTGTTCCCACAAAAAATCAGACTTTTCCGACCTGTTTTTGGGGTGAAAGGGAAGGGCTTTCTCCCATCTTATACAAATTCGTCCAAGTTAACGCCATATAAAAGCAACCCGTTTTAAAGCCAATAAACGTCAACTGTTACGCCATATAAGCGTTTGTCTGCCCAAAAAATTGAAAAAGGGGACAAAAAAAAACAGCGGGAATTTAATTCTTAAAAGGGGAAAGCTGAACAGTAAAGGAAGCAATGTAAAGATGTAGCTTTTTGTTAAACCCCCAACAAGAAAGTGTAGCGTGAACTGCACTGAAAAACCTATTACTGTAAAACTCATTTTCAAACTGTGATCGGTGCACTTTAGAAACACTCGTAAAAAAAACTATTCTGTTGATAGTGTTTTTACATAAAACTCCATCTTGATTACGACTGGTCAAAAACACACACACAACACACCCCACACACAACACACACAACACAACACACCACACACACCACAACACACGCGCACGCACGCACGCCGCACGCCCCCCCTCAACTTCTTACACACACACACAAAACCCCACACCACCAACACACACACACAACCACAAAACACACACACACCAACACACACCACAAAACCCCCACACGCACGCAAGCACCAAACACACCGCACACACAAACACCCACGCACACTGTCCCTTTAATTTTTTTGAAAAGTAACCGGGCTCGATAGATAAAATTCACTGAAAACCCTGCGAAAGTAAAAAACGCTTTTTAAAAAATACATGGAGATGCTAGTTTGGTTGATGTTCTGATTAAAAAATAGGGAAAGAGTCCAGGGGAAAAGAATCTCCCTTTGTCTGTTTGTTGTCTCTTTGTCTTTCCCCGCCCTTGTCTGTTTTGTCTGTCGTCTGTGCTGTCTGTCTGTCTGTCGGTTTGCCCCCTGCCCCCCCCCCCCCCCCAAAGCTCTCGTCTGTTTTTTTCTCCTCTTCTCTATCAGCTGTATGGTAGGCATAAGTCTCAATTCCCCAAAACTTTTAACTTTTTTCTACTTTGGGATGGTGTGTTTGGTCTGCTGCTTTCATGGGTTTTTAAAACTAACGTTAAGCCTGTATCCTACCGTTGTTTTAAAAATTTGGTGTGATTTAAGGTAAGGCAACTGTTTATAAATGGAAACCCCTTTTGCTCTGAAAGGTCCAAATTTTTTTTCCCATGCAGTGATCGATCTTTTTAAAAGTTCAAAAAGGGGTTTTCAGGAAAGAGATTAGAAAGATTCCCCAAGAGAAATAATCTCTCTGCCCGTCT
>CM031616.1:1485688-1489841 GCA_018398815.1 Conus ventricosus
ACACACACACACACACACACACACACACACACACATACACACACACATGCATGTGCGCACAAACACACACACTAACTCATGCACGCACGCACACACACGCACACACACATATTGAATCCCTTATCTGATTTGATTATATATATATAATGTACATAATACATATACAAAGGAGGCACGTGCGTGTACACACACACACACACACACACCACACACACACACACACACACACACACACACGCGCGCGCGCGCGCGCGCGCGCGCACACAGCACGCACGCACGCACGCACGCACTCACGCACGAATGCACGCACACACATGCGCTCGCACACACTCAGAAAGAGAGAGAGGGAACAAGAAGAAAGAGTAAGAGAGACAGACAGACAGACAGACAAAGAGAGAAAGACAGACGTTTCAGTTAGCTTCCATGAACACTCTTCTTCGTTAGTTTATTTCTCAGTATGTCATCGACTGGGAAATTCTGCAATGGTTGTCTCTACGGGACAAATGCTGTCCAGACTAAATCTTTTCAAAGAGACAAATTGCCGTGACACGTCGTTTTCCCGCCACTGACTTCCCACCAAACGAGGGCGTGACTGGAATGCCAAACGGCGTCAACAGTCAGCGAGTGGCCCACACAGGACCAACAGAAGTAGGGGAGAAAATGAAGAGAAACTTCAGACACCCGTTAGGAAGGAAGGCAGGTACTTTCAAAGAAAGGGCAGAAAATGATGGGGGCAAACCATTTTCATCTATTTTTTCTTTTTTTCAAACCACCCAGGACGAGTCCTCAAAAAGCAATTTCAAAGTAAGACATTGCGGAAAATTGCCAGTCTGCTGCTTGGCGATGGTTGAAAAAAAAATGGATTGGCTGATGTCAAAGGCTGAGAGCTTTGTTTACTTTCGTGGTGCTCTATGTTTTGAATCCCTTATCTGATTTGATAGCTTGTGGTTCTCAGCGTCAGCCACTGTCCTACATTCAGAAATGCTGAACAAGATAAGGGAAAGGAAAGGAAGAAGCAGCGGAAAAGAGGGGGGGGGGGGTGTCTTTTGATTCCTGAAAGTTAACGTATGTTGGTCGGTTACTGCGTGTGTATCATTGCCATACTTTCAGTTTATTTTCATCCAGAAATGGACCTGTGGAAGACTGCAACACACACACTGGGCAATACACTGACACATAAACAAAAAACAGAGAGAGAGGCGAAGAGAGAGAGAGAGAGAGAGAGAGAGAGAGAGAGACGAGAGAGAGAGAGAGAGAGAGGAGAGAGAGAGAGAGAGAGAGAGAGAGAGAGTGGAGCGTGTACACACATGCACACACAGACACAGACACAGACACACGCAGACACACACTGACACACACACACACACACACACAGGCAGACAGACAGACAGACACACACACACACACACCACACACCACACACCACACACACAACACACACACACACCACACGCACGCACACACACACACACCACACACACACCACACACACACACACACACACACACACACACACACACACACACCACACACACACACACAGAGAGAGAGAGAGAGGGGGAGGTAGACAGATAGGAGGCAGAGACAAAACAGAGAGAGAAAGGCAGCCTGAAAATGGCGAAAACAAGACAACGGCCAAAAGTGCTGGCACTTTGGCTAATTGATTAAGGGACTCAATGGAAATTCAGGGCACCCACCATGCAGAACGCTGCTCTGGAAGAGGAACACAGGGATCGGAACAGGACACAAGAGCACAGCCGTGGCAGCGTGGACTCTCAGTCCATGGACCCACTTTATTTATTGCTCATGCTGTGCGGCAGGTTAGTCGCGTCACGTCCTGTTCTTTGTGGTCTACAATGTGCTCTCAGGTACCCCAGTCACGTTGTCTACAGCCCGCAATGCACTCTAAGTCAACAAAGCTCCATGCTGTTTGGACCCCACAGTGGATTCTGCTGTGGTTTAGTCGTGATGTGTAAGGATGTACTGAAGGACTCGCGACTTGTGTCATAGTGTTTTACAGCCCAGAGCAGACTCTGAAACAACAAAAAAGTCCAATTCCCATTTTCAGTTGGCCGTAGGGGCAGCGTGTTTTTAGAGGTTGACTGTATTGAGAGCACGGCATTATGGAGAGTGGAGCCACTCCTCTCCTCCCATGGCCTGAACCGACCTGATCTGAATTGACTTCTCAGTCACTGCTGGCTGGTGTCAGAGGGTTGTGGAGCCACTCCTCTCTCCATGGCCTGAACGACCTGATCTGAATTCACTTCTCAGTCACTGCTGGCTGGTGTCAGAGGGTTGTGGGAGCCACTCCTCTCCTCCCATGGCTGAACCGACTGATCTGAATTCACTTCTCAGTCACTGCTCGGGGTGTCAGAGGGTTGTGGAGCCACTCCTCTCCTCCCATGGCCTGAACCGACCTGATCTGAATTCACTTCTCATTCACTGCTGGCTGGTGTCAGAGGGTTGTGGAGCCACTCCTCTCCTCCATGGCCTGACCGACCTGATCTGAATTCACTTCTCATTCACTGCTGGGTGGTGTGAGAGGGTTTTCAACGAAGCAACATCTGAGCCCACAAGTGGTTTGAACCCACGGTCGTCCGCTGTGCCGGCAAACGCTCCTACCACTTGACTACGGGTCACAGGTCATGATGTTTATAGACCAGGTAAACCGTTTGACGGCAATAGCCCGCCCACAATTCCCTGCGGGTAATTCTCTGTGCGCCTTTGCGCGTGAATGTCATTTCCCTACGATTATCTCCCTTGAAGTGACAAGCGCCCAGAGTGAGGCGCTGTAACGATACGACAGGTGACTTCGGGGCACCAGACTGGATGATGGGGATTTGACGTTGGTTCTGGGGACAGGAGTCGATGCTGGAATCAGATTGTCTTGTTGATTTTCTGCAGAGAGCAGCTGTCCAGTGTGACAGTTGGCAGTTAAAAGAAAAAAACTCCTACTCGCCCTCGTGGTGGGACGATGATTGTGAACACACACACACACACACTTTTTTATTCCACACTTTTTATCCCAACACTCAAACATACGCACCCTGCAGCGAAGAACAAATGGCGAAAGCAGACAGAGTGAAATATGAACAGGGCAAGTTGGCCAAGGGATTTGATTTTCACAAGCGGAGCGTGGAGTTGTCGCTATCTGAATGTGATCCGAATTGGCCTGGGAGGGGTAAATCTGACCGACGACTCTTTGGTACTGAAGGACAGCACCTATAATGGAGCTGAAGTTCAGAGTGTAACATGTGCTCTACAGAGCTAGAGGCGTGTTCACAGGAGCCATCCTGACACGAAACAGACTTTGGACTTGGAATAATTCTAAGAGAGGAGAGCGTCAAAGAAGTGCAGAAATGTGTCTGCCTAGGCAGGTGGTCAGCGAACATGGGGGAGCAGACCAAGACATCTGTGGCCACAGCAACGAGTTTTGTGCTTTCAACACCTGCGATCTACATGGGCTTTCACTCTTGACCAAGATCAGAATGTTCAACCCGATAATAAAATCTGTTCTGTTGTGTGTTTTAGAGACATGGAGAACAACAAATTTCCAACAATCACAGTCTTCAGGTTTCACACACCACACACACACATACACACACACGCGCGCGCGCGCGCAGTCAAACGATTGAATTCCTCTGTCTGTCTCTCTGTTTCTCTCTCTCTCTCTCTCTCTCTCTCTCTCTCTCTCTCTCTCTCTCTCTCTATATATATATATATATATATTATATATACACACATACACACATACGTACGTACATACATATCAATTACTTTAATGCATTAACTTGTCAAATCAACAACAATGCACAGTAGTCCAGATTGCAGGCGTATCGATAAAAGTTATCTTTCACATACTCTCTCACTCTCTCTCTCCTCTCTCTCTCTCTTCTCTCTCCTCTCTCTCTCTCTATTCCCCCTCTTTCTCTCTCTGTCCCACGCCCTTTCTCTCTCCGGCTGGCTCCAATTCTTTGTCCGTCAGTGCTTTAGTCAGCTGATACTATTTAAAGCACAGTTTGAAAGTCATCATCTGTCAGTTTCAATGCTCGTTCATGAGGTGATTCCGCTTGACCAAACACGCCTAGACCCAATCATGACAGACATGCTCAAGTATTTTGCGAGTTGTTTACATTTTATTGGCAAACCAAAT
>CM031616.1:1502441-1514080 GCA_018398815.1 Conus ventricosus
AACCGGGGGGAAAATTTTTGGTTTTTGCGGGATTTACATGAAAAAACCCCTTTAAACTAAAAGCAGCCCTTTGGAAATCCCCCAGTGAAATGCTGAAAAATTGAACTGACGCCCCCGATTTAAAAAGGAGATTAAAGAGGGCGCAGGAAAAGGATCTTTTGTTTGTTCCGTTTCGTGGGATATCTTTTCCCTGCACTCTCCCTCTCTTTCTTTTTTTCTCCCCCTTCCCCTCTCTCTCTCCCCTCCCCCTCTTCCTCTCTAACTCCCTCTCTCCTCTCTCATCACTCCCTCCACTCTCTCTCTTTTCTCTCTTGGGGTTGTGGGCCCGTACGCGGCCAAAACTGTGTGTTGGGACTCTTCCCGCCCACCCTTTTTTTTCTGTGTTCCCATAGGCAACCAAACCCAAAAAATGTTTCCCGGCGCACAAACTTTGGGCCCTGGGGTGGCGCCTTAACCCCGCCAGCTATGGGTCCTTACGCGGTTAGTTTTTGGGGAAATTGGGTTTTGGGTGAAGCTTTCTGATTGTTTCCATGGGAGTGCGGCACCAGGGGCCTTAAACCATGGGGCCAAAAATACACGCTCCCTGGCCCAAGAAAAGTTTTTTTTCACTGGACCAAAGCCCCTTAAAAAATTCAACACAAAAAGGGGCCCCCTAAAAAAAAACCTTTTTAAACTCAGCAAAAAAACCCTGCCACATTGGAGGTTGTTCTTTTCCACATTATGTTGGCAATTTGCCCAAAAAGGGGGCCCTTTTAAGACATGGATTGGGCAAAGGGGCCCCATCACAAAAAATTAAAAGTGAAAAAGGTTTCCCCTGTTGATTTTTTATGTTCCCCCCCAACAGATTTGTACCAGTCTACATTAGGGGTACGGCTGGTCTGGGGAAAAAACTTTGAAAATACATAATTTTTTTATACAACGCACAATTTTAACCCTTTTTCGGGGGGGTTGTGGGGGTGGGTGGCAGTGAGTTTAAAACATTGCGTTCCATTGTGCCCAATGGCCAAAAAACACTGGCGCCCTGAAAAACCTGACGTGGCTTCGACGTCCCCAGACCTTCCCCTGGCAATGGTCATTTTTAAAGCGGCGATGCCCAACCAACCCAGGATTTATGACAAGCGGGCCCCCCCAAAGTCATTTTCCCTTTGGGACCCCACCCTCCACCCCTACCGTGGCACCAGGGGGGATCATCGAAGTTGGGGAGATAGCCGGGTATATCAGAGAGACGCAAAATTTGTACCCCGAAACTCTCCTAAACCAAAAACCCCCCACTCCCAAAACTTTTTCCCAAAGCTAAACTCCAAACCCCCTTTCCCCCCGAACCTGCTTTTCCCTCCTCTTTTCCCTTTCCCCCGTACCACACCACAAAGGGGGTAAAAAAGGTTTTTTTACAGTGAAACCTCACAACACCAAGGCCTAAGGGCGCGTCCCTTCCCCTACAGAAAATTTCCGTTAGTGCACAAGTGCATGTTTTCAAACCCCAAAAAAATCCCTCAACACTGTGCCACCCCTACCTCCCAAAGCCCCCCAAAAAACTGTCCCCCCCAAACCCCCAAAAGACCCCCCAACACTTTTGCCCCCTACCCCCATTGGGCCCTCAACCGTGCCACCCCCTTTCCTCCATTGACCCCTCAACATGTGCCACCCCCACCTCCCAAAAATGTGCCACCCCTAAACCCCCAAAGAACCCCCCAAAGACCCTCAAAGCACCAACCCTGACAAACTCCCCCAGCAACAATGGGCCCCACCCCCTCCCCATCCCAACGAAATCACCAAAATGGGACAACATGAATTTTCAAAAGCTGTTTCCCCTGCGATGTTTTTCCCAAAAGAAAATTTCTAGCAATAAAACCCCAAGGGCCCCACCAAACTGGAAACCCCTTTTCTCGTGCAGCTTTCAGGAAGGGAAGACAGGGCCTTTTAAAAAAAATAAAAAGATTCCCTCACCCCTCAAAAACTTTTTCCCTCCCCCCCAAAACCAAAACGCCCCATCAGAAAAACAATTTGTTCTAACAAAACCCCCGGGGAAGCAAAAAAACAAAAAACCCGTTTTTTGAAAAAACCCCTTTTTTCTCCCCGCCCCCATCAAGCACTGCCCTTCTAAATCCCCCTTTCCCTTTTACCTCCCCCCCCCGACCCCTGTCCCCCCATCCCCTCCCAAAATTTCCCTTCCCCCCCCACTACCACAAATTTTCCCCCCTTTCCCCCCTTCACCCCACAAGAAGCTGCCAACATAATGCTACAGTCAAACCCTGCTAAAATCTTGGGGGCCTTTAAAAACAGCTGGGGAGTTGAGTCCCCCAAACCCCTCCCTTCTCAGAAAATTAAAATTTTAGGGCCCAAAAGGCAAAAGGGCATTATGCTAGGGACCTGTCCAACAAAAGGTTGGACCCCTCCCGCCTTCCCCCCTCCTTACAAAAAGCAAAAAGTCGTGTCCCTTTGGGCTGACACTTTCCCAACCCACAGAGTGGCTAAGTTGTCAATGCCCCACAGACAACTCGGGCAATTTTTCTTTTATGTGGGGATCAATGACTGCAGACAGCATCAACATCAGCAAGGGGGCTTTAGAATGAGTTTGGCCCAGTTTTCTCTCAGTGCAGACACATTTTCCCCCAAAGGGGTCAATAAAAAACATCTGGTTTTTTCCTGGAGGGGGGCCACCCCCTGAAAGCTCAAATTTACGCTTGCAACAGCAACTTGCAAGTAGCATGTGAAAAAAAGAGGGCAAGTTTTTTCGACCACTGGGAAAGTTTTTTCCCCCAGCTAGCCCGGGGGCACCCCGTTTTGGGTTTATACGTGATGCATTCCCTCCCTCCAAGAAAGGTTAAAGGCCCGCTTTTCAAAAGGGGTTTTTTCGCTCCCGCAAAATTTAGCCGTGAAGCCGGGAAAAGGAAAGGCCCCCCTGCTGAAGGAAAGGGGCCGGGGAAACCCAAAAGTGGTTTTTAAACCCCCCCCCCCAATACTTTCAACAAATGGAAACCCCTTCCCCAAAAGGGGCCCCACCAACCGTCCCGAACCCTCTGTCCCCCCCCCCCTGGGATGATCGAACCTCTCCCTTCGTTTTCCCCTTTTTAAAAAAATAAAGTCCCCCCAAAAAAAAATTTCCCCCCCTCAGTTTTTCCCCCATCTAACCAAAAAATTTTGGGGGGAAAGGTTTTTGGTTTTGGGGGGTTTTTTCACCCCCAAAAGGGGAACCCCTTCCCAAATAATACAAAAAACCAAAGTCAAAAATACGTGCAAAAAGTTGGGCTGTTTTAAAGCCAATAGGAAAAATTTTTTCAAATTTTAAATTTCCCCGTTCTTTTCCCCCTTTCCTTTCGCCCCAGGGGTTTTGGGGTGGCCCATACATTTCCCGTCCTCCCCCAAAAACCCCCCCATCCCCCCCAAAGGGCTCCATGCTGAAAAACCCCATTGGGGTAATGTTCCTGCTTTCAAGGAGAGAACAAAGCCGTTGTTACAGGGCTAAAGAAGTTTTTGAAAACATTTTGGAGGGTCAAAATTTTTTACAATTTTTGGTAACCAGGATGGGTTTTTGCAGGTAGGGTTTTTGCCCATGTGTAAATTTTAAAAAAAAATTTAAAATATGTGTTTAAGGGAAAAAAAGGGTGGGGAAAGGACTGTGACCACGTTGCACCCCATACAAAAAGTTTAAAAAAAGAAACAGCCAACTGTGTGTTTGGGAAAAAAGCAATGGACTTTAAATGACTCCCAAAAATTCGTGGACCGGTGCCGCCAGCATAAATTTTAAAAAAAAAATTAAAATTTTTTAAAAAACCCCAACACAAAAAATGCATTGGGGGACATTTTACTTTAGATAGCAAGTGTGGAGATTTTTAACAATTTTCTTAATCAAAAAAATATTGAGAAATTTTGCTTCCCTCTCTCTCTCTCTCTCCTCTTCTTCCTCTCTCTCCCCTCCCTTTTTATATCATTTTCTATTGTATTAAGTGGGGCGTGACCCCGCTAAAAAACCTCTTGTTGGTAATAAACATTCGGTTTAAAAATTTTCACAGGGGAGTTTCTTAAATCTGTGAATTTTTAAATTTTGCCCGTGTTTTTTTTATTTATAATTTTTTTGCATTGAACATTTTTTTGTTGTTGTTTTTTTTTTAATGTTGCTTTGGCAATTGGGGTTTCAAATTTTTTGTTTTTTTTTGTTTCTTAAAGTCTTTTTCTTTTGGCATTGAAGATTTTTTGTATTTTGTGTGTATTAATAAAACAAAAATTTTTGTCCCTTTTTTTTAAATGTATCATCCCCCTATTTTGTTTAATTTTTACAAATGGTACAAAAATCTTCCGCGTGGCCACAGGGAAAACGGATTTCTATTGGACATCTAAATATTTAAACCCTAAACAAAACAAATTTCAGGGAAAACCCAGTAAAACTGTCAAATTCCCCCAAAAAAACAAACCCTTTAAAAAATTTTGGGTTCACTGAATCAAGACTTTTTAAAATATTGTCCCCCGATGCACTTCTTAAGCTCCCGGGTTTTTAAAATTGTTCCGAGATCCCACCCCAATCCCCAAAAATACGGGCAATTAATTTTTCATTCATGAAACATTTAAAGCCAACGTTTATTTGAACTTTAAAGTTTTTTGGGAAATTTAAGCAGTGTGGGTTAAAAAATCAGGTTGAAGAAACGAAACCAATTTAAAATCGGATTTGTGTATCGAAACCCAGCCCCAACATGCTGGGTTGGAAAGGGGAAAATTTTTCGGGCCCTGATGGATGCAGCATCACTTTATGCAAAAGGGAAAAAATTATTTTAGGTGATTTCAACAATTTATTTATTGAAATGCCAAAAAATCCTTTGGGCCGACAAGACTACTTCGAACAACTTATTCCCCAAATTATAGAAAGCCACCCGGGGGTAACGCCCACAAGCAAAAACATTTAAATTACCCATCTTTCCCTTTTTGAACCACTTAAAAGTTATTGGGGAAATGTGTGCCTTTGAATTTGGGTTTCAGCGCCCCTTTTTCCCGTATGTATTACGTGGAAAAGAAGGGGGGAAACAAAAAACCCAAAAAAGGGGCCCCAAAAAATTCAATTATAGACTTTTGGACCCAAATTTCCTGAAGATCACTTTTCCCCGACCCCCCAAATTCCCCCCTTTTAAAAAGGGTTTTTTTTAAAATGATCCAACGAAAGCGTTTCAGTTTTGGGTAATACGTTTAATTCTGGGGTTTTGACAAACATGCGCCACTCAAAACCCGGGAGGTTAAAAATTGTGCAAAACCAAGGGGAAAGACTGATAAATTCAACTGCGTTTCCTACGCGAGATCTGGGTTTTAAAAGGAAAGGGGAAAAACGGAAAGAATTTAAAAAGGGAAAAGCAATTTAAAATCAAATTTTTTACTCAAAAAGGACAGAAAAAAAAAATTTTTTTTCGGGGAAATTGTGCAAAAAAAACCAAAAATTTCGAAGTCCCTATGGCAAGCAAAAAATGAACTTCGAATAAAACTTTCAAATCAAAGATAAGTCCCCAAAAAAAAATTTTTTCCCAAAAGAAACCCAACAAAACTTTAAAAAGTTTTCAGAAAACTTTTTCAAAAAAAAAGAATACGAATCAAATGAACACAAAAATTGGGAAAAACTTTTGGGGGAAGGGAAGAACATTCGGTTTTGCTCCAACCCGTTCCCCCTATGAATGTCCCCGGGGGGATTTCACAAAGCTTTTAAAAGCCAGTTTAAAAAAGACGGAAGTCGGGAATTGACGGGGGGGGGGGGGAAAGATTCTGCTATCACACCCCGTTTTTAGGGGAATTTTACCTAATTATACCCAAAAAATGCATTTATAAAAGTCACTTTTTCCCCCGGGTTTTAAATTTTCCAAAAATAATTTCCATTTTCAAATCTGGAACAATTTGACCCATCGAACTATAGGGCCCATTCTATTTTGCCCTTCCTTTCCCAAGCCCTTGGAAAAAACCCCAAAAATTAAAAATCTTTGCCCCATTTTGACCCCCTTCCAAAACCCCCTTTTTTAAATAATCAATTTGGGGTTTAGGAAAAATCATTTTTGTAAAACAGCCTTACAAATCTAGTAGTCAATGGAGCCCAAAATTAAAAGGGAAAAAATATTGTGGCGCACTGTTTGTTGATTTTTTCAAAAAGGTTTTTTTAGTAATTTTACCACCCAATTTTCTATGAGGAAGCTTTTATCATTTGGGTTTTTAAAAGGGGGAAAAAAACCCTTTCCCTCTAATCTCAACTTTCCCAGAAGGAACCCTCAACAAAACCCTTTTTTGTTTAAAAAACAAAAAAAACAGGGAAGCTAACCCTGGGGCCAAAAGGGAAAATTTCCCCGGGTTTTGTGTTAGGCCCGTTGCTTTTTCAGTTTTATAAATGTTTTCCCTCTTTAAACCCGAGGTTTCATGTAACTCTTTTTTGATTTAAGCCGGGCCATAAAAAAGTAGCTCCAAATTAAAGCTGTTTTCAAATTTATTAGAAGAAAGCTGATATCTTAAGTAATTGGTTTCAAAAGTAAATTCCCTGGGCACTTTAATCTAAAAAAACCAAAATTAAAGTGATAAAAACCCCGGCAAAAAAGACAAAACATAACCCACGCCCCCATCTGTTTTTAAACAATAATTTAGGAATTTGAAATGGTGGGTACCAACGGTTCTAGGCCCTTTTATTTTGGGAAAAAAATTTTTTTGGTTTTTTATCACCCCTTTGGGGGAGGGTTTTTGAAAATTTAATATCCCCGGGCAAAAAAAATCAAAGGGGGGGTTGCAGGATTTTAAGCATTTTTTTAAAACCCCCAGCCAAGGTTTTTTCCTAAAAAGGCCCCCCTAATTTTCCCCTTTAAAATTTTAAAAAATTTTTTGGGACAAGGGGAACCTTTTCCAAACCAATGTGGAAAAACCGTTTTTTCCCCCTTTCCAAAGGGTTTTTTAAAGAACCCTCCAAAAAAGGCTTCCCCCCCCAAAAAGGTTAATGGGGGTAAAAACCCCCGGGTTCACCCAAAACCCCCCTCTTCTCTTTAAAAAACCGGGTTTTAAAATTTCCAGGTTTTTACCAAAAAGTTATATTTTTTCAGGACCCTTCCCTTAAAAAATTGGGTTTTTTTCAAAAAATTTTTTCCCCCAAATTTCGCCCTTTAGGGGGAAAAAAAACAATTTCCAGTAAGGAAATTAAAAAAAAGGGGGTTAACCCAATTCCAGACCAAGGTTTTTTCCCCCCCAAAGAATAGATTTTTTTTAAATTTCAAAAAATAATTTGAAAAAATGGTTTTGGTTTTTTTAATTACTTAATTATTTCCATGTTTAAAAGAAATTTTGGAAAAAATTATTTTAAATTTCCCTTGGTCATTAAATGAAGGGGTTCCATATTTTTTAAAGCAATTTTTTTTTTGTGATAAAGGCGTGCCCTTCCCTTAAAAAAACCGTTGAAAAAATTTTGGTTTGTTTTGGGTTTTTCAAATTTTATAAAATTTTTGAATTTTTTTGGATATTGAAAATTTTAATTATCATTTCCCTTCCCCTTTTTTTCCTTAAAAATTTTTTTAAAAAATTAAAATTTTCCCCTTCTTTTTCTCCCTCCCTTAACCCTTTCCCCTTTAATTTGTAAATTTGGGGCCTTTTGTTTTCAAATTTTTAAATTTTTATTTTTCGGTTTAAAATTTTGGAAAAAGTTAAAGGGGGGAAATTTTATTCATCTTCTCCATCCTCACTCTCTCTCCTCTCTCTCTCTCTCTCCTCTCTCCCCTCCCCATTCTCTTTTCCTCCCCCACAACCCCCACCACCCCCCCCTTTCTTTAAAATTTTTTCCCTCTTTTTTTCTTTCTTTGGGATTTCCGGCTTCGTTTATGTTTGCCCCCTTTTTTAAATTTTTTTTTAGTGTTAAAGCAAAAAAAAAAGGGGGAAAAGATTATTTTATTTTTAATTTTTTTCCTTCTTCTTATGTTTTTTCAAAAAATTAACCCTCTCTCTCTCCCCCTCTCTCTCTCTCTCTCTCCCCCACCCCCCCCCCCCCCCCCCCCACACCTTGGTAAGGGGCGTTAACTATTTTTTGGGGCTGGGTTTTTTTTTTTCCCCCTTTAAATTTTTTCCTTTTTTTAAAGTTTTTTGTTAAACTTTTTTTTTTTCTTTTTTTTTTTGGCCCTTAAACCCCTTTTTATTTAAAAAATTTTTTAAGGGGAAAACAAAAAACAAAAAAGTTTTTTAAATTTTTTTTTATGCATTGTTTGTAAATAATTTTTTATCCTTTTGGGGGGAGGGGTTTTATATTTTTAAAATTTTTCAAATTGGAAAAATTAAAAACTCTTCTCTCTACTTTTTTTCCTTTTTCCCCCTCTCCCTCTTTTCCCCTCTCTCTCCTCCTCCCCCCCCCCCTTTTTCTTTTTCCCCCCCCTTCCTTTTATGGGGGGGGGGGGTTTTCTTGTTTTCTAATTTTTTTTTTTTCTCTCTTCTTGACATTTCTTTTCTTTCTTTTTAATTGGAATTGTTTTTTTTTTCTTTTTTTTTTTTATTTTCCTTCAAAAATTTTCCCCATGTTTTAAAGGGTTGGTTTTTTTTTTATCCAGGTTTTTTAAAAGGCAGGGGGGGGGGTTTTTAAAGCCCATTTTGTATTTAAAAATTTTTTTGTAAATTTGTGTTTTAAAGCATAAAGTTTACTAGGGGATGTTGTTCCCCTTTTTTGTTTTTTTGGGGCCGAAAACCCTTAAAAAAAGAATTTGTTTGTTATCGGGGTTAAAAATTAAATTTAAAAGATTAAAATCTTTTAACACAATTTAATTCCCCCTTGTGGGGTTTTCTGTCTGCGCCCTTCCTCTCCTCTTCCACTTTCCCTCGGGGTCTTCTCTTCCCGTCTGCGCGTCCTGTCCTTCGTTTGTCGTTTGTTTCCTGGGTTTTCTATTTACTTTTCTTTCTTATAAAAAAAATCTCTTTCCCCTTTTTACTTTTAATAAAATTAATTAATTTTTTTCATTGGGTTTTAATACCAAATTTTATTTTTTAAATTTTTCCTGGTTTTTTGGAAAAAAATTAACTTTTGGGAAAAATGGTATTTTTCCTTTTTAATTTTTTTTTTTGGTTAATTTTAAAAGGCTTTTTTTGAAGATTTGTGGACAAAAAAAAAAAAAAAAAAAAAAAAAAAAAAAAAAAAAAAAAATTTTTTTTTTTTTTTTTTTTTTTTTTTTTTTTTTTTTTTTTTAATATAAGAAAAGCTGGAACGAAATTTTGGTCAATTTCCGTTTTTTTCTTAAATTAAAGAAAAACCCCGAGAAAAAAAAAAGAAAAAAAATTTTGTTTTCATTTCAAAAAAATTTTTTTTTTTTTTTTAGCACGCCTTGGATGAACATAAAGTTTTTGCATTTTGATTAAAACTTTAGATACCATCATCATCTATCACTCTGTTTGTTCTGTCCTGTCTCACTCTCTCTCTCGTCTCTCTCTCTCTCTCTCTCTCTCTCTCTCTCTCTCTCTGTCTGTCTGTCTGTCGTCTGTCTTTCTGTCTGTCTGTCTGTCTGTCTGTCTGTCTCTCACTCTCTCTCTCTCTCTCTCTCTCTCTCTCTCTCTCTCTCTCTCTCTCTCTCTCTCTCTCTCTCTCTCAATCCTGGAATCTGTCATAGGTATAACGTACTCAAATTGTGTATTTTCCAATTATGTTATCCTGGTCTTGGATAACCTCTATGCTTTTGAAAGGTGGTATTCTGTCCTGTATATCCTACTTGTTGTTTCAATTGTAGTGTAATTTACGATCAGGCATTGTTTTCATAAATGAAGAGCCAATATTGTGTCCACTAAAATCTGGTCGTATTGTGAACTTGTGTTCTGAATGCATAAAGATACTAGGGGATTATGTGTCCACCAAATTATATTGTTTACATGTATTGAATGACCTTTGAAATCGTTCAAAAAAGAAGTTATACAGGAGTCTAAATCATAAAAGATTCCTGAAGAGAGATTCAGTCTTCTGAACACAGATTCAAGTCATGTTAACGCATGAGGCTGACATTTTCCTAGTCTGCGCAGATCCACATTCCAGTCTGCGCAGATCTGAATCCACATTCCAGTCTGCGCAGATCTGAATCCACATTCCAGTCTGCGCAATCTGAATCCACATTCCGTTTGTCAGTTTGTTTCTCAACAGGTTTCTATACTTCCATAACTGAAATGAACACTGTGATAAATGACAGATTACTCTATGCATTTTGACTGTTTCTAAAATGTAAAAATTCTTTTCACTTGTTTAAATACAACACCATCATCTGTTTTTCAAGCTTAACCAAATGTTACACTGCAAACATTAACAAAATGGAAAGATGATATCTTCCTTTGATTTGTTTTGTTTATAAATGGCTTTGACGATTTGTGACAAATAAAGAAGCTGACGATCGGACATCGTTTCTCAAAGAACCGAGAAGAAGACTCGTTTCATTACAATTGTTTAGCAGACATTCGATGTTTCAAAGAATTAACTGCATGGGTTTTTACTTCATATTTAGAACGACTGTTTCTTTGTCGTCCAGTTTGTCTGAGCTTAAACTTATTAGAACAAGAAATCGTCTTGTCAGACCGAGGTGAGACTGGGTGTGTTTACTCAAGAAAAAACCCCCACATACACTGTCTATTCAAAGAGTGATATAGATCACTACTCCTATTTTTGAGAATATGATGAATACCTCACGGATATTCTGTAGTTAAACATACTAATAAATAAGAAATTTTGGGAGGGAGCATACCTAGAAATATTCAAATTTAAGTTTTACTTCTTTTACTTCACATCACACCGCGTTGCTGTGTACATAGTCAGCAGCAATGTGTCCACGTGTAGCCCTGGAGAACTCCCCACGTGTTTGATGTCTCAATGTGTTGTGCAGGTGTTTTAATGTCTCAATGTGTTGTGGAGGTGTGTTGATGTCTCTCAATGTGTTGTGGAGGTGTTTTGATGTCTCAATGTGTTCTGCAGGTGTGTTGATGTCTCAATGTGTTGTGGAGGTGTTTTGATGTCTCTCAATGTGTTTGGGAGGTGTTTTGATGTCTCTCAATGTGTTGTGGAGGTGTTTTAATGTCTCAATGTGTTGTGGAGGTGTGTTGATGTCTCAATGTGTTGTGGAGGTGTGTTGATGTCTCAATGTGTTGTGGAGTGTTTGATGTCTCAATGTGTTGTGGAGGTAGTTGATGTCTCAATGTGTTGTGGAGGTGTGTTGATGTCTCTCAATGTGTTGTGGAGGTTAGTTGATATCTCAATGTGTTGTGGAGGTGTGTTGATGTCTCTCAATGTGTTGTGGAGGTGTGTTGATGTCTCTCAATGTGTTGTGCAGGTGTGTTGATGTCTCAATGTGTTGTGGAGGTGTGTTGATGTCTCAATAGTGTGGATGTGTTTTAATGTCTCAATGTGTTGTGGAGGTGTGTTGATGTCTCAATGGATTGTGGAGGTGTTTTAATGTCTCAATGTGTTGTGGAGGTGTGTTGATGTCTCTCAATGTGTTTTGGAGGTGCGTTGATGCCTCTCAACGTGTTGTGGAGGTGTTTTGATGTCTCAATGTGTTGTGCAGGTGTTTTGATGTCCCAATGTGTTGTGCAGGTGTTTTGATGTCTCTCAATGTGTTGTGGGGTGTGTTGATATCTCAATGTGTTGTGGAGTGTTTTGATGTCTCAATGTGATATGTGGGGTGTTTTGATGTCTC
>CM031616.1:1515080-1522580 GCA_018398815.1 Conus ventricosus
CTACAATTGAAACAACAAGTAGGATATACAGGACAGAATACCACCTTTCAAAGGGGAGCGTGCCGGTGTTCCCCGGGTTCTATGTTCCCCAGTAGCGCTGTTCCCCGTGTCTCTGTTCCCCAGTGTCGATGTTCCCCGACCGAAAAAGCGTGCCGCTGTTCCGTACGGTGTTCCCCAGGTTCTCTGTTCCCAGTAGCCCTGTTCCCCAAACAGATTTCAATGCACCAACGGCAAAACTTGGGGAACAGCGGGCCTGGGGAACACCGGGACTGGGGAACACCGGGACCGGGGATTTGCGGGAATGGGGAACAGCGGATCGCCACAGGGTGGGGAACAACGAAACTGTGAAATTAGGGACAGAATTCGATTTTTTTTCTCAGGAACACCGACAGGTATATAGAGACAGGGAACAAAGAACCTGGGGAACAGCGCAGGACCCCCGTCAAAAAGCATAGATTATCCCAAGACCAGATAACATATTGAAAATACACAATTTTGAGTACGTTAACCTATACAGATTCTAGATTGAGAGAGAGAGAGAAAGAGAGAAAGAGAGAGAGAGAAAGGAAGAGAAGAGAAGAAGAGAAGAGAAGAGAGTGTGTGTGAGAGAGAGAGACAGACAGACACCACTACAGACAACAGAAACAGACAGACAGACAGACAGACAGACAGAAGAATGAAGAATAATGAATGAATTCTTTATCAGAAGGGCCATTGGCCCATTCTGATGGCCTCAATCAAAATACAGTTACCAAACTATAATCACACAGTTAATGTACAGTAAAGTAAGTGTAATTACAGTCCTACCAGTAAAATGCAAAATAGTGGCAACTAAGCTATATTACAATCAAGCCCTTGCAAAGCTTTATATACGTAACAATCCAAGTTTTCGCAAACGTTAAAATGTTAGACGATGAAAGTAAAAGACATAACCAGAACATAACTGGATTAATGGTTATTTTTGGAATGAATTCTTTTCTTAAATCACTATACCTGACACATAAAGACAAAAAGGGTCTCATCTCCTCAGCAATGCACATATAGACATAACAAAGTGACTTCATTGTCTTGTATACCTTAAAGAATGTGTCATATATGAAACTCCAAAATCTAAATTACATAGGCATTCTTTACAACTTTTTTTATATTCATAACACATAGGGCTCCCTTAGGATAACTAATTTTAAACGCAACTATAAAACTGTATCTCTCCACTTGTTTGCTATATTGTCCCATTCCTTCCACCTGCAATCAGATATTCTCCTGTCTAAATTCTTAATGGAACATTGAACACCGACTCTACACCCTATTATCCCAAACATAAGAAAATCCATAATTGTCTAAGCGTACGAACATGTGTAAACCCCGTATACTTCCCCTTTTCGTCCAAGACAACCGTAACAAACTATATGCCTTAAAGTTAATCTATGTTCCCCATACGTCAGCTTTAACCAGCATTTTAATACAACGTACATAAGATTTTAAGTATATAGGATATCAACCAACTCGCCAGACACGAAATCGTTCGGTTATCTTTATAATTCTACACCTACGCACATTTATAATACCATAAGTGTGAACATTTTCTATTTCTAAACCGCCTTATCCCAAGCCCATATTTCAGCGCCATACGTACACTAGGCGAGAAACTTCTCATCGAACACTTTAAGGAACAGATCAGGTGAATCATTCTCAAGTTTATACAATGTTCTCTAATTGTTATTAATGCTCGTTTAGCTTTACCTTACCAATCAATCACATGCTGTATAGAACCTAAGTTTGGTTGAAAAGCACACACCTAGATACGTATCACTGTTTACATACAACTTTCATTTCCTGTTGTTCCAATATCCATTTGTTTCCTTGAAGCTAATAACCACCTTCAGAACACTATATATACATTTATCATATTCACCGCAATTCCAGATAACTTTAAGCTGTTACAGCATAATTCAACGAAGTTTGTATTCAACCACTGTTTCTGCATCCAAAAAAATATCAACCTGCAAATAATAACATCAACAACTCAAGAAAATCAGGCCGAAAATGTCATTCCATGCCTTCCCATTTCAATCTTAACTAAAGCAAGTTCCGTTAAAAAAACAAAGAAACAAAACTGGACTGCACACATCACCTTGTTTTAAAACCCCCTCTTGAACAATATAAAAATCAGTCAATCTGCCTTAATTCTTATCTTGCTTTAAAACTTATCATACTACTTCTTATACTGCATACAAATTCCCCCCTTATCCATTTTTAACAGAATGCCACAAAAAGTTTTCCTTGATAAGAATCGAAAACTTTTCAAAATCATGAAAGCCACATAACAACTTTTTATTGTTTCACTAACAGCTTTTGAACGACGCCATATAAAAAAGGTTTTTTTTTAATGGGTGAAAAAATGATCTAATAGTTAATAATTACTGTTTAAATCCACCTGATACTCACCCGTGTATGATTTTCATTTTCTTCATCCAATTTTTGCAGTCTACATTAATTATTGAACTGTAAAGTTACATGCTCACCATGCTCAGTGATATGGCCCCTGTAAGTATTCGGTCATCTACAATCTCGCCTTTTTTAAGTTAATGAACAAAAAATGGAATCTGTCCATTTGTTCAGGATCCACACCTTTATCAAACAAGCATAACACACCAACCCAAAACATAACAACATACATGAAAAACTTTAAAAATTCACGCAATTAAAGAACATCTGGTACCCGATGAATGTGATGAATTCTTATAAAATTCCTCAAGCACCAAAAACACTTACATTCGTAATTTGGTCGATGATTAAACCATCTCTCTTCATGTCCGTCAACAGAAAAGTCTTACTCCTCTTCTAAGAGTTAGTATTTATCCAGTTCATCTTGATGTGGGGGGGGATGTGGGGGTGGTGGGTGTGGGGAGGGGGGGGGGGGGGGGGGTGTGGGTAGGGGTGGGGGTGGTATTAGTACGTGGGGGGGGGGTGGGGTTTTGGGGTTGGGTGTGTGGATTTTTTTGTGGTAAATTTAGTAGTGGTATGTTTAATGTGAAGTGATGTGGTTATGGATGGTAGAGTTTTTGGTGTTCTTGTTTAGTGTTGGAATTGATATAAACATCTCGTTATTTTTTTGGGGGAGGTTTAAATAGAAAGATTGTTCTTGGGGGATATATGAAATTTTAGGGGTCGGATAAAGTAATGTATAATATTCATTATTGCTATGGTAGATTATGAATGTTAAGATGATTTTTCCAAACTGGTTTTTTTTCGCTAAGATTTAACCTTCCTACGAGTTATTTGATTTATCTTTAACGTTCTACAAACCTTCGAAAGTAACAGTCTCACATTTTTTTCTTCCAATTTTACATTTCTTCATCAACCATTTATTCTCTTCTTCTGATCTCTCATCATAATAAATCTTTTCTTGCATACAAACCACTATGCAAAATACAGTCATTAACTAATTCCAGAGCACCATCAAGTCTTCATCAATCATTTAGTTGCACAACGTAAAGTGTCTTAAAAACCGAAGACTCATGGCTCACTGATTGTTCACACGTCAACTTTCCATCTAACCTCTCCAGAAGCATGTGTCCTTTGACTACTGTTTAACAATGCAGATTTATTCTTATTGTGTTTTAATACATAATTCAAAGGAGGTGATAGATTCTATCCTTTCCACCACATGAATTTCACAACAAAATGCAAACAGAGAAAAAATCATCACATGCCAAAAAATAATCAATCACACTACTGCCATACAGAATGTAAGTAAAATGAACCATCTTTCCTCCATCACAAACCAAACCCCCCCATCAGCATAATATTCCTAGTGAATTTACACAGTTTTTAATAGCTTCCTATCCATAGAATTTATTAACTCTAATCTTGCGAATTCGAATCATTCCTTCGTTGATTCATCATCGACACATGTTGCCAAAACCACCAATATTATCCTTGAAATGTATCTCCTGTACTACTGTTTAAGTCCCCACACACCTAAATAAACATATCAGCACTTAGTAACGGTATCAGTAAGATATCACAAGTAATTCCACATCACTGTCTATACACTATGTTATAATATAGAATGCTCTGCGGATATAACAACCAAATAAAAAGAATATCTTTATCAGTACCAAACAATATTTTTTATAAAAAACAAAAAATTCCCCCCGCTTCAACTGTTCATTCCGTTACATACTTAACAACTTCGTTTTTAATGGATACAAGAACCCCCCAAACGTCCTTCCCTGATTTTACAGCTTAACTGCTTGTTTACAATAATCTTGTAATTCGGAAATGCTAGTGATCACAGCTTTCCAACACATGTCTCTACTATACAAATAAATCAAAGATGAAAATATGAAGTGAAAGAATTGTCCATTCACTTTGACCAAATACCATATATGGTTCCAACAAAAAATGAATATTCCTTGTTCATTATTTCATTAGTATTCTTTGGGCATTCTTTTTTATTGTTAACATTTTTTTCAAAAACACTTTCAATACGCCCCCTAATGAATGGAGACCCATTATCTTCTACCCCACTGATTTCTGCGGCACCTACAGGTCGACCAACGACGAAACAAAGCACATGTTTTGAACGATCTGTTTTTCGACACAAACTCGAACCGGTGTAAACATAATCATGAATCCCCTGTGTAAATTCAGCAAATGTTAAATATAATCAACAGAGTCTACATTTCTTTTGAACCCCTCGGCCGGCCGACACCCATTTCGTCTGAACAAATATCCATTAGCACTGAGTAAAATTTGGTCCGTCGATAATACGTGTGATCAAAGACAACTGCACTGATTCCCAACCTCTCTCCTCTTTTAAATAAGACCAAGTTTTTTCCTAATTCTCCTGACTCTTCTACTGAAGTCCTCTCCAACGAAAAAAATGTGCCTTTCAGCGTTTACCTTTACTCACAAATGTCCTTCTTTGTCTTTGCAAAATTACACCCTCCCCCAGATCGAGAGTCCTTCTTAAGGATACACGGCACGCGGTCGAATAACACTCACCTGTCATACCCAGTTTGTCCACAATCAGTTTCCCGGACACTGTTCCATCACATCCTTCACGATTTCATTGACTTTGCGAAGGTATTCCAAGAATATAGGTTGTTCCGTTTGATTCTGACTTCAAATTCATCAGTTCTGCGCTCAAATTTAGGGGTGACATCTAGTTTTTAACATTTCATTTTCACTTTGCAGCTTTCTTTGCTTGACTAACGACAAACCTCCTCCTCGAGTGTCGCAATTTTTGTATTTCCAGAACTTCTAAATTCTCTTTCAAACATTGATGTCACTTAGCATAAGGTCGAACTTGTATTTAAAGTCCATGGTTCATTTTTAACAAAGGTCCATCACCTCATGACATGTGGTCACTTTTCCGTCAGTAATTGGCTCCCAGGGAATCCACGTTGCCCTTGCAGTTCATCTTCCCATCAGAGTCAGTCGTGACTGTCGGTTTTCCTGCATGAATGTCCGGGTTCTTTTCCACGTCACCACACCGTGTAAAAGGTCCCCAGAAACAAAGTGGCAGCAACACTCACACGACGACCACCGTTGACCTGTGTCGAACCTCAAGGTCAGCAAAAACTGCCTCTTCCGTTTTGCTCCCAGTACATGAAGCCGACCAAACACAGCACAAAACTCCCACATACCGCTCTAAAGGTATGGAGCTACTGGCATGGCTTGACCGTATCCGCTCTAAACGTAGCGCAAAAAAGTTACACAATAACTGATTGAATGGCAACCTAATACCTGTAAATCGCGGAAGCACTGAAAGTAGGCCTTTCTCTGTGACTCCGCGCATCCGCCCCCGACAGTCAGAGAGAGAGAGAAGAGAGAGAGAGAGAGAGGCAAAAACAGACCAGACAGAGAGAGAGAAGAGAGAGAGAGCAGAGAGAGAGAGAAGAGAGAGAGAGAGAGAAGACAAAGAAGAGAAAATAAAGAGAGGAGAGTGCAGGGACCAGAAGAAATATACGAACAGACACACAGAGATCCATTTCCTGCGACTCTTTATATCTCCTGTATAACGAGCGCACAATGCAATGTCCACATTTCTCTGTGATTTCTCAAGAGCTGCTTAGTTTCACAGGAGTTTCATGTGAATACGCTAAATTTGCCCCCGTTAAGTTCCAAATGTTAGAAGAAGAGGTCATTACTGTGTGTGAGTGTGTGTGTTGTGTGAGTGTGTGGTGATTTGTGTGTGTGTGTGTGTTGTGTGGTGTAATGGTTGTGATGTGGGTGATTGTGTTCTGTGTTGTGTGTAGTGTGTGGTGGGTGTGTGTGGTGTGGTGTCGCGCGCGCAGCTCCTCCTCTTACCCCACTCTCTCTCTCCTCCACCTCTTCCTCCCACTCTCGTCTCTCTCTCTCTCTCTCTCTCCTCTCTTGTTATAGACCCATACAACTTATATCTTATCCCATCTTCACTGTCAAGGTCTTATGCTCAGCTTTGCTATACATTATGTAACAAAATCTTTTAAAGTATTTTTCACACAACAACACAACGACAACAACAGCAACAACAACAGCACACACAGCACAGCAACAACCAGCAGGCAACCAACACAACAACAATAACAACAACAACATAAACAACATCAAAACGCAAATCAAACCATCACGTCTGTCATAACATTACAATTGCAAACATTTTAGCTTCAGATCAAGACAGGTAAACTACTCGAACAACCATCCCAAAACACGTGACGCCTCAGCGGACGAACCATTGACCGAGCGATGTTGACGGCACCAGACCTGTCGTCCCTTAGATGACCCCCGGTCTGGCATATGTCCAGTCCCTGGAGAGACCCCCGGTCTGGCAGGTCACATGGAGGACCGGCCAAGGCGGGGACCTATTGACATTGCATACCTTGAATTAATTTTTGGGGCGACCCCAGAGTCCAGACGCTTCCATTGTGTGATGGTTGGAAGGAAAAGTGTCCGTACTTCTGCCATTCACCAAATCCACACAACTTTCCTCCATCATGTCCTTGGCAAATTCGTGATGAAAGAAAATACCCGTTCAAATTGATTACACCTGCCATTTCAAAGCGCGAGCGTGTGGTTTGTTTACATTCATTATCTATCTACGATCTAACTACGTATTCTATCTATATATGTATCTATCCTAATTACAACTGTCTATCTATCTGATAATCATCTACGATCATTCAATAATCTAATCTAACCACCCATTTAATACCCTACTACCTGTCTCTGTCATTCTGTCTAACCACCGATATCTACCTATCTATCCTATTTATCTATCTATCTGTCTGTCAATGTGCAGATGTGTGTGTGTGTGTGTGTGTGTGTGTGTTGTGTGGTTGTTGGATTGTTGTGTGGGTGGTTGTTTGTGTGGTTTGATGTGTGTGTGTTGTAGTTGTGTGTGTTGTGTTGTTGTGTGTTAATGTGTGTTGCGTGCGTGCTTGCATGCGCCGCACTCGCCGCGTCGCGCCTTGTGTGTTTGTGTGTTTGTGTGTTTGTGAGTGTGTGTTT
>CM031616.1:1525080-1540080 GCA_018398815.1 Conus ventricosus
AGCTAGCACACGCCCCTAACTTGATGAAACAGATACGCCAAACAACCATCTTTTTTTTTTATCCTCTGGCCTCGTCCTCAGAGAACAAACAGAATACATGACAGACACGAGGGTCGTTTGTAGAAACACCAAACCAGATCTGGGCCACGCTTGTAAGGACTGTATTTACACCTAACCTGTCCATGCAATGTAGTTGAGAGAAGAGAGAAGAGAAGAGAGAGAGAGAAGAAAGAAGAAGAGAGTGAGAGAAGAAAGAGAATGGGCTGGAGATGGGTGGGGGAAAGGAGTGAAGAGGTTAAGACAGACACAAAAACATGTACACACAAATTGCTATCTCTACCTATTTACTATTCAGACGTTTTTTTAACCCCCTCAAAAGAAAGAAGAAAGAAAAAATAGTGAGGGGTTGGCACAGAAAGAAATAAAAGAACAGATCAGCTGGAAAGTAATCACGCAGAAATTACCTTGCCCTGACCGAGCATCAGGCCCCCCAGCCCCGTCAGCGGATATCCTGTCGAGGGGGAGGTCTGATCTAGTGGTGCCGGACAGTCAGGTCCTCCATAACACACGGACGGTGATGAAATTCATGGCACTTTGTTCTCAGAGCCGTGAATCCTGTCTCCCAGTCTGTCATATCTGGCATTCTAGATAAAGAGAGAGGTAACACACACGAAATAACAGCCAGAAATGAGTCTTTAAGGTTTCAAAAACATCTTGAAAAGAATGGTTTTTTTTTAGAGATTGGTGGGAAGGTGGGGAAGGGAAGGGGGGGTTGCATAAGAACTTTAAAATTGCCGCGATACATGGGTAATAAAAAAACACCTTGTTCTGGTTTGGCCACTTTTCACTTCCCCTGTCTCTGAATCTGTACTGTGTCTGCCTGTCTCCAGTCTTTAGCAAAAGTATGGCACACACACACACACAAACACACACACACACACACCACACACACACACACACACACACACACACACCACCGCACTCACTCACCACACACCATTTGCACGCCACACCTCACGCACGCACGCACGCACGCACTCACCCACCACACACCTCACACACACACACACACACATCTATGCCATAATCATCGCTCTGAAATCCACTCATATACGTGTTAATTATTATCTATCGGATGCATCAATCGATTCTTGCTCTCTGTCTCGCATCAGACCCTGTCCTTCTCCCTGCCAACTCGCATTCTGTCTCTGTTCACTCCTCACTCTCTCACTCCTCACTCTCTCTCCTCTCTCTCTCTCACCTCTCTTCTCTCTCTCTCACTCTCTCTCTCTCTCCTATCAAAGCGCGTCGAGCGCCGCGCACACACACACACACACACACACACTCACACACACACACCCCCACGCACGCACGCACGCACGCACGCAGCGCACACTCGCACACACACACACACACACACACACGAACAGACACACAACTCAAACTCTCTATCTACTATCTATCTATCTATCATACTATCAATATATCTATCTATCATCTAATCTATCAATCTATGCTTGAACAATTAGTTAGTGGGAAAACAATGCAGATCTATCTAACATCTACTATCTATCTCTATCTATCTATCTAATCTACGGTTCCTTCGCCTCGTTACCTACCGCCGTCCGGTGTGTTGTGTGTGGTGTGTTAGGTGTGTTGTGTTGATGTGTGTGTGTGTGTGTTGTGTTGTGTGTGTGTTGTGTTTGACTTTTTATGAATGTTTAATATCCAAGAATTTAGCATGATTTCAGAAATGAAATCATAATCCACACCAAGAAAACGCTACATGTACAGCAAAAAAGAAACCTGATCAACAACCTAACAGAAACTCCCACCATTTGTATTACCCATGGATCATATGAACGGTTCAGAAACATTCGAACTGTCACTATTTTATCTATCCAACAACAAGAAACAACTCGAAAACAAGTGTATTAAACAATACGACCCTAGCTCACAACCAACAACCCAAGTACCAGTAAAAAAGAAAAAGAATTATTAAAACTTCCAAAACCACAAACCTTAAAAATCACAAATGACAAAAAAAAGAAGGTACACACCTAGACATACACTTGATCTCATCAACTATATAAATAAACCATACACGAACCCACTGACCCACCTCTCTATGTACTCATCAAAAGCACCACCCACCATCCTATAAAATCCATACCCAATGGCATAAATCAGACTATCAAACCAGTCATGCAATTAAAGAGTATCAACACTGCAAGCAGTAGAATATCAAGAAGCAACTGCAAAAAAGTGTACAAACGACAAACTACAATACAATCCATACAAAAACACACATAGAAAATAAGAAAAACAGGAAAAGAAAAATCACATGGTACAACCCACCATACGAACGCGAACACTTCAAAACAAACATAGGAACAGAAATCTTTAAAATTTTAACAAACTCGTCCAAAAGAACACAAACTATATAAATAGTCAACAAAAACACCGTCATAACTATCGTATCACATTGCATCCCAACCTCAAAAATTTAATTTACGCATCTAATAAAATGAAAACCAACACCACAAAGAAGGGTGAAGAAAGGAAATCTTGCAATTGCATCAAACAGAGCAGTGCCCCCTAGCAATAAATCCTTCAACAACAACAATGTATACCCAACCACTTGTGACCTCGAAAATGAAAAAGAAACAATACATAGGTATCAACGTGAAAACCACTTCAAAACCAGATATGCAAACCACAAGCATCATTTAATAAAGAACAATAAAAAACTCAAACAACTGAAGCACAAATCTCTGGAAACATACAACGCACAAACAACACCCCTATCTCCTGGAAACTCATAAAACGAGCACTCCATACAGCAAAGTTAAACAACAAAGGAGCACCCTCTTGTAAACAGAAAAATGGTTCAACTAGCAACCCCACTTACAACATTTCACCACCAAAACATACATCTATCAACAACTGCAGTCAAAACTTGCATTCGATGTTTCATACTCCACCAAACCACAACCTAACATCCCAAAACACACGAGCCGCCAACCCGCACTGTGCAAACAACCGCAAACGGAGCCCACACCTAAATACCATCGGCGTGGTGCAAACCCAAAAACCAACCGAAGACAAGCGCAACGCGCTCGAAACAAATTTGTCGAATCATATTCAAAAACCTTTATACAAATATATAATATATAAAAAATAAATTAAAATAAATAAAATACATATATATCAACAAACAAAAACATTCCCAAGGATAAGTACCTAATACGTCAACAAAGACATAAGAGCCAATTGTTTATAATAGTAATAATATATATATACTATATTAAATCTAAAATAATATAAATATTATAAAAAATCAGATAAAAAGCACTTCAGGACGCAAAAAGGTGCTCAACCATTAAGGAGCGACACAGCCAGATTAAAAATAGTGATTATAAAATGAAGATGTTAAAACCTACAAGCTTGTTTCAAGCTAACAGCGCTCTCCTCAGTAACAATACCATTGGGCACGCCACAGTGTTTAAAATACCGAGGTGTGGGCGAGTGAGTTCTGTGCGTGTAGCACGGCCTGCCGGTATTCTTTTTTGGGGCGCTTCAGGGGGACGTGCACGTAATGGTGGCATAGACAAAGATTTCCATTTAGGCCTGCAATTGAGTTATATCAATACAACTTTAAGAGTTCAGGATGCAAGTGGGGATACATAATACAGCCACTTTACTGTAGTACATCAGTTGCATTTTTTTAAGAATGTTGTTGGATATGGTGTTTGCTCATAATCTAAATTACCATATTGTTTTAATCTAATCTACTATTATACAGACTACCAAATATATTTACTTAATTCTGTTTGGTGTTTTTATATTTTTCCATTTTTGAAAGACTGTTTATGGTTTGCATATCTGGTTTTAAATGTGGTTAGCCGTAATGTCGGAGGCTCAGCCCCCCTATATGATATTTTCATTATCACTGTCTGTTGTTACCGTAGCTTGGAAACACAATTTGTTGTAGAGACAATTAATATTCAAAGGGCACTGGTCTGTTTTTATTGCAATAACCAGAAATCTTTCATCACCCTCTTGGTTGTGTGATTTTGGTTTATTGAAAATCCCATATATTTTATAAGGTTGGGCATACACGATATGATAGCTTGACGGGATTTTTGTTTCATATATTAGATATACATGTTCTTTTGGAAATGATGTTTTTAAGGATTCTGAGGAATACTTTTCCTACGTAATTTTTTGTTCTTCCATCATATGAGGGTTTATACCATATAATTTTTCTTTATCCAGTTTTTCCTGTTTGCTGTACATTATGTTATCTGGGTTTATTGTAATTTATTGTCGCCACTTTTTTCCGCGCCTCTTGATATTCAGCTGCTGCACAGTAAATTCTTCTCATAGCATGACAGTTATAGATAATCTTTTGTTTATACCAATAGTATGGTATTTTTAAGATGGAGGGTGGGTGGTTACAATTGATGTCTACGTATGACGTGTGTGTCATTAGGATTTTTTATATGGTTTGCTATGTATGATCCTTAAGGTCTAATGTTATTTCCAAAATAATTTACTGTTTTTTTGTTGCTTCTACTGTATTTTAGGTTAAGGCTTTGAAAATTTTACAAAGTTTCTTTTTTCTTGTTTTCACTGATTTTAGTTATTATTTTTAACGTGGCAAGACCGTCAACTCTGAATAAGCCAACCTGTTCCCAAGTAATTTACTTAAAAGAGACAACATGAAAAGTCCAACTAATTCACACGATTCAGCTCCGTCCTAAGATCCCATCGTGAAATAGAATGAGGACTTTCTGCTAGTTTTTTTTAATCCACGTTTCACTGTTGCTATGGAGAAGGGTATCTTAGTGAGAAAGAATTCCATCTCAAATCTGTATATATTTGTATATTTGTTGGCGAATCTTCGAAGCTTTAGTAAGACATTCCTCCTTCACAGGAAGGGTAGAAGTCCACTATGTCAAAAGAAAGGAACACAGTATTTGTCTGATTTGTTCCAATTCTTTAAACCATTGATAACTACATAACATAGATTTCCAGAGATTGGAATCCAGTTTTTGTTTTATAAGTCCTCTAAAAGCTTTTTCCATGTCCTTTTTACTATTTTGCCTAATATCCAATATATGAGGTTTCTCAGATCAACAATTAGGGTATGTTGAGAAATTAAGTTTTGTAGGTCTTTAATGGGTTATAAATGCATCTTATCATTGCTGTTGCTACTATCCTAGTCCACCAAATATTTCCATCTGTGCACATTCATTTTCTTTTTTGCAGATGTAGGTCATATGTGGTCTTATCAGCTTTTTTATAATTTTTCTGAAGATTTTTGTGTTGAGGAGTTGAGTGACTCCATTAGTTTATCCATTTTATAGAAATAGTTTGTCTTGTCCGCCCTTATGAATACTTTTTAGTCATTCTGGATTTGGTTTATAACATATTTTATTTTTTTTTTTTTATTCAATGTTGTATGAAAATTGTTATGTGGTTTTCTGAAATCAATATTAGCTAATAGTTTCTTCATGCTATCTTCAAAAGGTTTCATTTCCTCTATTAATAGGAGGCGATTTCCATGACTTAAACCCATAAACATTTTATCTTCCTTTTTGGCATCCTGTGTTCAAAAAGAAAAACGTCCTTCCACCTCAATGTTGGTCACAAAAGTTTTACAGTCTGCCTCTATGAGTATTTTCATGTAGATTGTGGAATATTGAAAAAGGTATAATATGGTTGACTGCCCAAAGTTAATTCTCTCCATATTAAATAATAGGTTTCTGTTATGGCCCAGTGCTCAACGTGAGGAGCAAATCACATAAAATCAGGGATACAAAAGCCACGACTCCGGACGCAAAGGTGCACCAAAACCATGAGGGAGCGACATACCCAGTTTAAAATACGTGGAAATTTAACATGAAGAGGAAAAAAACCTACAACTTGTTTCAAAAAAAAAAAAAGCTAAACGCGCTCACCTCATTGTAATACAATACCCTTTGGTGGCACGCCACCTGGTGTAATATTACCGATGGTTTGGGGGCGTGTGAGTATCTGCGCGTGAAATCCAACGTGGCCAGCCGTTTTTCTTTTTATGGGCGCGTTCAGGTGGACGTGCCACTAATGGTGCTTTGACCAAGATTCCATTATGCCAGCAATTGTTAATCAAAATCTACTTTAGATAATCAGGGATTCTAGGTGGGGGATTACAAAATATCGCCACTGTTCTGTAGTACAAAGATGCATTATTATTTAGAACTTTGTTGTAATGGAGTTGCTCTTTTTATAATTTTCCATGAAATGTGTTATCCTATTTTCCTTTTATTTCAGCTTCCAAATTAGTTACTTAATTCTGTTTGGTTTTTATATATTTTTTCATTTTTGAAAAGACTGTGTATATAAAGGTTTGCATATCTGGTTTTTAAAGGGTTAGCCGTGATTTCCTATGTAATGTTACTGTTAACACTGTCTGTTGTTACCGGTAGGCATGGAACACAATAATTTATGTAAGAGACATATTTATTAATTCAAAGGGCACTGGTCTTTTTAAGTCCCTTACAAGATAACCTTTCATCACCCACTTTTTGGTTGTGTTGTTTTTGGTTTTATTGGAAGAATCAATATTATATTTTTAAATGGTTGGCATACCGAGTAAGATCGCTTGACGGTAATATTTGTTGAATATTTTTAGATAGTACATGTTCTATTTGGTGAATGATTTTTTAAGGATTCTGAGGAAATCATTTCCTACGTTAGGTTTTGATTACTTCCATCAAATGGAGGATATAACATATAATTTTTTTCTTTTTCCCTGTTTTTCCTGTTTGCTGTTCAGAGATGTTATCTGGTTGTAATTGAAAGTTGTAGTTGTAGCCATTTTTTTTTCAGCGCCTCTTAGATATTCAGCTGCTGCACAGAACAATTCTTTTCTCATTGCATGACAGTTAGATTAATCATTTGTTTATAACCAATTAGGTATGGATTTTAAGATGGAGGGTGGGTGGTTACTAATGAAGTCACGTAGCCGGTTGTTCATTAGTTTATAATTATGTTTGTATGTCTGTATCCTTAATGTCTAATGAAATGTCTAAATAAATTTACTGTTTTTTTTGTTGGCTACTAGACTGTGATTTTTTAGGGGGTATGTTTTGAAAAAAATTTAACCAAAGATCTTTTGTCTTTTTTTCCAATGATTTTTGGTTTATTTGGTTTAAAACGTGGCAAGACCGTCAAATCTCCTGTAAAAGCCAACTGTTTCCCAAGTATTTTCCTGTATATGAGACAACAATGAAAAAGTCTCAACTAAATTTCCCCCCCCCCCCCACACGATTCAGCCTCACCTCAAAAAGATCCCATCGGAAATCGAATGTCGAATTTCTGCTAAGTTTTATTAATCCAAGTTTCACTGTGCAAGGAGAAGGTTTTTCCTTAGTGTGGGATAATGATATTCCCTCTCAGAATCTGTTATATTTGTAAAATTTTGGCGAATCTTAGAGCTTGTATGTTTTACCTCTTCATTTTAAAATCACTAATTAAAACAGGTATGTCCTCCCTACATGGTTGAGCACCTATTCGCGTCCTGAGTGGCTTTTTAACCCTGATTTGATTTAATGCTCCTCACGTAGAGCACATGTGGCCTAACAACCTAAATTAAATATGGAGAGAATTAACTTTTGGGCAGACAACCAAAAATATACCTATATTTCAAAGTACACAACTCAACATGAAAAAACCATAGAGCAACTGAAACTTTTGTGCGCAACATGAGGTGGAAGCGTTTTTCTTATTAGAACCCAATGCCAAAAAGGAGAAAAAAAGCTAAGGGTTTAAGTCATGGAAACTCGCCACCTATAATAGAGGAAATGAAACCTTTGAATATAGCATGAAGACAAAACAACCTTTCAAAAAATAAAAAGCTAAAATTGATTTCAGAAAACCCACATAACAATTTTCACACAACATTGAATAATAAGATAAACCAAATCCAGATGACAAAAAAGTATTCATAAAGGCGGACAAGACATACAATTTCTATAAAATGGAAACTAATGATCACTCAACTCCTCAACAAAAATATTCAGAAAATTATCAAAAAGCTGATAAGACCACATATGACAACATCTTGCAAAAAAGAAAAAGAACTTTGTGCACCAATGGATTTAGGTACAGGCTAGAATGCAACAGCAATGAAAGAAGCCATTAATAGAACCCTTTAAAGACCACAAACCTAATTTTCTCTCAACAACCCTACTTGTATACTGATAAACCCATCAAAATCGAATTAGGCAAAATAAAAAAAAGACCCTGAAAAAGCAATAGAGTACATAAAAACAAACACTGAATACAATCTCTGGGAAAATATTAATGAAGTTTATCCAATGGTTTAAAGAATTTAACAAAACAGACCAATAACAGTGTTCATTACTTTTACAAAGTTTACTCTACCCTTCCATTGATGAGGAATTACTACAAAAGCTCTAAGATTCGCCAACAAATATACAAAAAAAAACAATTCTGAGATGGAAATCATTCTCCCAAACAAAGAAAACCCTTCTCCATAGCCAACAGTTGAAACTTGGAATAAAAAAACTAGCAGAATAAACCACAATTCGATGTCACGATGGGATCTTCTGACGGAGCTGAAACGTGAGAATAAGTTGGACTTTTCATTTTTCTCATAAACTGAAAAACGTGGGACACAGGTTGGCCTTATACAGCGATGGACGGACATGCCACGTTAAACAATAAACCAAAAAACATAGAAAACAAGAACGGAGAAGGAAACTTTGTAAATATTTTTCAAAGCCAATAACTAAAAATCACAGAAAGAAGCCAACAAAAAAACAGTAAATTATTTAGACCTAACCTATACCTTAAGATCAAACAAACAAACCATATAAAAAACCCTAATGAAACACACCTCTACGTAGACATCAATAGTAACCAACCCACCCTCCAACATAAAAACCTACCTAATGTATAAACAAAAGATTATCTAAACTGGTCCATGCAATGGAGAACAATTAACAGTGGCATCAGCTGAATATCAAAGAGTCGCGAAAAAAAGTGCTACAACTACAAATACAATACAAACCTAGGATAACAACATGAACAGCAACAGGCAAAACAGTAAAGAAAATATTCTATGGTATAACCTCCCCAATGATGGAAGAACAAAAACAACGAAGGAAAAAGAATTCCTCAAGAATCCTAAAAACATCATTCCCAATAGAACTTGTACATCTAAAATTATCCAACAAACATACCGTCCAAGCTATCATACACGTGATAGCCCAACCTTAAAAAATAATTGATTCTTTCCAAGAAAACCAAAAACAACACAACCAAAGAGGGTGATGAAAGGATATCATTTAATTGCACATAAAAAAGCCCAGTGCCCATTGTATAAAAAATGTCACTACAACAATATTTGTTTACACAGCTACGGTTAACAACCGAAACAGTGATAAAGAAACATACATAGGAAACACGGCTCAATCCACTTTAAAACCAGATATGCAAACCATAAACAGTCTTTCAAAAATGAAAAATATAAAAACCCAACAGCATTACGTAAATATATTTGGAAGCTGAAAAAATAGGGAAAAATAGATTACAACAATCATGGAAAATTATAAACAGAGCAACACCCTACAACAACCTTTCTAAAAAATGCAACTTATGAACTACATAAAAGTTTCTGATAATAGAAACCCCACCTAGCAGCCCTGAACTCTAAAGTAGAAATGAGCAACAATTGCAGGCATAAAGGAATCTTGTGTCAATGCACCATTACGCGGCACGACCCCCCAGAACGCTGCCCCAAAAAAGAAAAACCGCAGGCCACGAGCTACCCGCACAGCGACTCACACGCCCACACACCACGTAAAATAACACCGTTGGCGTCCCAAATTGTATTGTATCCCCAGAGGCTAGCGCTATTTAGCTTGAAACCAGCTTGTAGATTTAACCTCTTCCAATTAAAATCACTATTTTAAACGGGTAAATATATATATAAATATATAACAATGAAATATAAATCTATTTAACAGGCACTGTAACACTTGTCAATCTATCCATATATTTTGCTAGTTGCAGAAACGGAGAAAGCAGCTTTAGTAGGCAGAGAGAGAGAGAGAGAGAGAGAGAGAGAGAAGAGAGAGAGAGAAGAGAGCAGAGAGAGAGAGACAGACAGAGAGACTGACTGACAGATAACAGAGACGAGAACAAGAGAGGCAGACATAACAGAAGAAATACAAATTGAAGAGAGAGAGAGAGAGAGAGAGAGAGAGAGAGAGAAGAGAGAGAGAGAGAGACAGACAGAGAGACAGAGAAGAGACAGAGACAGAGAGGCATAGACAGAGACAGAAGACAGAAGACAGAGAACATAAAGTCCTTTTGTTCTTGGGATTAAAAATTGTCAATTTTTTGTGTCTGATTGCTCAAAGGAGGTGGCCAATCGGCGCATTTTCTTCAGAAATTAGTCACCTCGGGCGGATACACTTTGACAAAAATGTTTGAAAAATAATCCCTCTACCGATGATCCAACACAGCTCACACACCGCGCGCACACACACACACCACACACACACACATCACACACACACACACACACTCACTCACACGCACACGCACACAACACGTAGTACAACTCCATCTCTCTTCTCTTCTCACTTACTTTCTCTCATCTTTTCTCAATCCCCTCTCTCTCTCTCTCTCTCTCTCTCTCACGCACACACACCACACACATACACACACACACACACACACACACACCACACAACACACACACACACACACACACACACTACACACGCACTTACAACACCAACACACACGACACACAACACACACACACACATGCGCAACGCGACGATAAATTAAATGTAACAATACGAAACCAGACAAGTAAATAACTAGCTCTCTTTGTGACGTCACAAATATCAGACAACAAAAAGCACAAAACGATACAATCGGCTTTCAGCAGTAGACAGTCATTCCATTAAACCACATTTTACAGCGCCACTGCATACAGTCATTCCATTAAACCACATTTTACAGCACCACTACATACAGTCATTCCATTAAACCACATTTTACAGCGCCACTGCATACAGCCATTCCATTAAGCCACATTTTACAGCGCCACTGCATACAGCCATGCCATTAAACCACATTTTACAGCACCACTGCATACAGCCATTCCATTAAGCCACATTTTACAGCACCACTGCATACAGCCATTCCATTAAACCACATTTACAGCACCACTGCATACAGCCATTCCATTAAGCCACATTTTACAGCACCACTGCATACAGCCATTCCATTAAACCACATTTTTACAGCGCCACTGCATACAGCCATGCCATTAAACCACATTTTACAGCGCCACTGCATACAGCCATTCCATTAAACCACATTTTACAGCACCACTGCATACAGCCATGCCATTAAACCACATTTTACAGCGCCACTGCATACAGCCATGCCATTAAACGACATTTTACAGCGCCACTGCATGTGTTTGTCTTCATAGCATCCATGCCGGGATGTTCCCATTTCCCCAACTGTCCCCCTTTTAGCAAGTTGGCTGTGAGTGGTTTTTGCAGCTTTTATATTCAAGCTAATGAACTTTCAATGACATTGCATTAACGAAGTTTTTTTTTTCCTTTTATTCTGTCAAACGGTTGATAATTAGCACAAAACAGCAGAAAAATGAGGGTAATTAGTGACGGCCAAGAGAAACAAGTACAATTCCCCTTTTACCGGCCCCTTTTATGGTGGCGCTTTTGTATTTACGCAAAGGAAGTTCATATGTTATTGCATTAATGATTCTTTTTGAGCCGTTGAGCCTGTGATTGTTAGCACAAACACCATAAGATAAAAGTAATTAGTGACAGCATGGAGAGATGAAATTGTTTAAAAGTATGCGAGGTGTGTGTGTGTGTGTGTGTGTGTGTGTGTGTGTGTGTGTGTGTGTGTGTGTGTGTGTGTGTGTTGAGAGAGAGAGAGAGAGAGAGAGAGAGAGAGAGAGAGAGAGAGAGAGAGAGAGAGAGAGAGAGAGAGAGAGAGATTTGATTTTCAGATGATGGTTCATAGAATAAGGACGATAATCTGCTTTTTTTTTTACGTCAAGCCATCAGAAGAAGCAACAACAAGAACAAGAAAAAAAGAAAAAAAGAAAAAGAAAAGACAAAACAAGAAAATAAAGAAAACAAAACAATAATGAAAAGGAAATAGAATTATATACTGTATATGCTCTAGAGAAAAGAATCTTTATATATTCATATACTTTTCTTGCTGTTACATACTAACAAGCTTTGGATCATACACTCGCTACCATAGCACATCACAATAGATGTATTCATGCACATCAAAATAGACATTTTCATGCACATCAAAATAGACATATTCATGCAGATCAAAATAGATAAATTCATGCACTTCAAAATACATATATTCATAACATCAAAATAGATATATTCATGCACATCAAAATACATATATTCATGCACAGCAAAATAGATGTATTCATGCACAGCAAAATAGATACATTCATGCATATATAACCGCCGCACAGGCCTTTATTTCAGAAGTGACCGAAAAATACATGAAGAAAATACCCATTGAAGATATACTTCTTCAAATTGTTCTTAATTTTTTTTTTCAAAGATACTGGCAAGCTGTTCCGTAAATTCACAAGGAATGTTAAAAAACTAGACTTGTGAAGAGAATTTTTCTTGGTCTAGAAAATACCTCTAAACGATTATGTTTATAAGAATTAATTTCATATGCTTCTCTAGTCTGTTCAGGAGTATTCCCAGCTATTACAGTATGCATACTCTAGTCTGTTCAGGAGTATTTCAGGTTATTACAGTATGCATACTCTAGTCTGTTCAGGAGTATTTCAGGTTATTACAGTATGCATACTCTAGTCTGTTCAGGAGTGTTTCAGGTTATTACAGTATGCATACTCTAGTCTGTTCAGGAGTGTTTCCAGTTGTTACAGTATGCATACTCTGTTCAGGAGTATTTCCAGTTGTTACAGTTGCATACTCTACTCTGTTCAGGAGTATTTCCAGTTGTTACAGTATGCATACTCTAGTCTGTTCAGGAGTATTTCCAGTTGTTACAGTATGCATACTCTAGTCTGTTCACGAGTGTTTCCAGTTATTACAGTATGCATACTCTAGTCTGTTCAGGAGTGTTTCCAGTTATTACAGTATGCATACTCTAGTCTGTTCAGGAGTGTTTCCAGTTATTACAGTATGCATACTCTAGTCTGTTCAGGAGTATTTCCAGTTATTACAGTATGCATACTCTACTCTGTTCAGGAGTATTTCCAGGTGTTACAGTATGCATACTCTAGTCTGTTCAGGAGTGTTTCCAGTTATTACAGTATGCATACTCTAGTCTGTTCAGGAGTGTTTCCAGTTATTACAGTATGCATACTCTAGTCTGTTCAGGAGTATTTCCAGTTATTACAGTATGCATACTCTAGTCTGTTCAGGAGTATTCCCAGTTATTACAGTATGCATACTCTAGTCTGTTCAGGAGTATTTCCAGTTATTACAGTATGCATACTCTAGTCTGTTCAGGGGTATTTCCAGTTATTACAGTATGCATACTCTAGTCTGTTCAGGAGTGTTTCCAGTTATTACAGTATGCATACTCTAGTCTGTTCAGGAGTATTTCCAGTTATTACAGTATGCATACTCTAGTCTGTTCAGGAGTGTTTCCAGTTATTACAGTATGCATACTCTAGTCTGTTCAGGAGTGTTTCCAGTTATTACAGTATGCATACTCTAGTCTGTTCAGGAGTATTTCCAGCTATTACAGTATGCATACTCGCAGCTGTTTAAAAGACAGTCTTCTCTGGAAAGTCCAATATGGCGTTACTTTTATCACCAGCGGTCAGGTAGTTTGTTGTCAACAGCACAGGTTTTGTTGCCCTCTCATACCATCGTTGTATTGTTAAAAATATTTTTTTTTTTATTGCAGTTGTCACGTAAGGTTTATTCGTCATTAACCGCTGACAGATTTCGTGAGCAGAGAAAGAACATCCAGAAATGGACATCGAGGAAAGTTTTTAATAGGCTAACTGAAAAAAAATTTCGAGGGTGGGTGGGGGGGGGGGGGGGTACCCCTCCCTCCCTCCGCCCCCGTCCTGAGGATACCATGTGGTCAGTCCAAGATAAATCTTTGTCAGTAATGACATCTAGTATTCTATACAATTCTACTTCTTCAGTTTTGTTGTTCCGTGCACACAATGACTCAAATTGTGACTTCATCGTTTGCCTGTTCGCAGTGTGGATTACATATTTGCACCTAGGTAGTTTTATTTATCTTTTCTTCGTTTCTTCCTCCATTTGTTTAGCATTTAAAAAGCATGAGTTTAACTACGTTCAGTCGGAACGTCTTTGAATAACGTCTTTAACTTAAATTGTAAGTTTACAGGATTAGATCATTTGACTAAGAGAGGTACCGTCGACAAACTTTGCATTTACATTTCACAAAACAATGTTAGTCAGTGACAGCTGGCGAACCAAAGAGCGCTAAAAACAGATTCTTGTGGTACTCCAAACTTGAAACCTAAATTATGGCACTATGTTAATAACCATTTCTGACTGTCTCTTAGTACTAAAATGACATGGGCAAGTTAATTGTAGAGTTAGTTTGTAAACTTCCAGCTTTTGTGGCAGCAGGAGATCTATAAAACTAATACAGACAACATTTTGTTTCATTTGTACTGCAGAGAAGACGGATATGTTGTAAGTTTTTTTTGTGGCAAAAAATCACGGAGAAATTGTTTGTACCAAAGTTGGAATACAGAGACAGTGCTTTTCGATTGGCTTTGGTGAAATTATACTGGTGCTTTGATTTAATGGAGCTCGAAGAATCACCATAATGTGTAAAGAGGAATAACTCTAGCTTCCTTCAATTTTAATGGAAAAGAAAATGTGTTTACATACACATGACTTGTGGAAATTTGTCAGGATACCATTTAAT